>JASAMX010035025.1:0-10689 GCA_030248175.1 Microlaimidae sp. YZB2_3 | reverse complement strand
ATGGTACTGCTCGTTCAGTTACGTATCTACTGTGCTCCTCATTTCTCATGACCCTGGTACTTTATCACAATATGCCATGTGTTTCGCGACTCCTTGACCAGAAGGCAAAAACGATTGCTAAAGTACTGCTGGAACAAGTAATCAGTATTGCCCACGGGATGTCCCCTGCGGGGTGCTTTTGGATCGTGGCACGAGTTTAAAGAGCAAGATTGTCGGGCGATATTCTTTCAATAGCAAACTCCAAGCGCTGTTCACTTCGGCCTATCACCCCAAATGTAAATTGACATCCGGAACGTTTTAATAGACCCTTATGTGATAGGCTCTACTGCACATTACATTTAACCAAGAGGGAAACTCAGTTAATTGGGATTTTGCTCTTCCATTTGTGACTACGTGCTTATACATTGCACACCACAAGAGCCCACTGGTGAATGTCCTTACGACTTGCTTCACATGAGGGGATATCAAAAAGTTTATTGATGTACATTTTCAGTCAGTGCAAAGCCCTTATGTTAAGTACAATGATGATTATGTTTAACACGCCAAAAAGTAGTAATGACTGAAGCCTGTGAATTAGCTGAAACCAACAAGAAAGTGGCACAAGCAAAACAAAAAAGCCTTACACGACAGAAAGGGTTCATATAGATTAAACGTAACTGAAGTTTGTCAAGTGTTACATTGGACCCCAGGCACAAATACCCAAGATTGCCCTAAATTTGCTAATTTATGGAAAGGCCCATTTTTAATTAAAAAAGTTGATAATAATCAAGGCAGGGCTCTAATCAGCGATTTAAAATATCCAGACAGAAGACCAGAATGGGTTAACTTTAGTAGACTTAAAAAGTTTCATGTTTGGGATCCTAAGTTTCTGTCTAAGTCATGTCCAAAGTTTAAGAAAAACTCTGGGAAAGAGGAAACCCCAGCTCCTTTAATTTCAAGGAAATTAGATAAAACTTGTGAAAACAAAGGTGGTAAAAACACTATCATTAAACAAATTGATAAACAGGAGCCTCCCAGCATTAACCCAGTAAAGAATTCCCAGCCCAAACTCCCCCAAAAAGTTGTACAGCCCCAGTATAGCTTAAGACCAAGGAAAAATGGCAAGGTTGTTACTAATGCCGCTTGTTTTTCAGGCGCCATCCGGCTTCCCTGAAGTGCTCATTTTGTGGGAAGACCAACCATGTTCGCGCCCAGTGCTTCAGACGGCAACGCCAAAAGCAGCGGAAAGTTCAGAATCAGCAGGATGCCAATGCTGCTTCATCCACCAGCCATCAGAACCACTCACATAACCATCAGAATCAACGTCGTCCAAATTGGCGGGAGTCTCAGGAGCAGCGTCGGCAACCAGCTGTTTCTCTACAGGGCAGGAACCCAGCGTTGAGAGCCTGTCCAATCTTCTCAGTGGCGCTGGAATTCAGACCGGCGGAGTGACTCTTCTGCATCCCCACACCAGAGCAGGACGGCGCCCCCCAGCATTGCACGTCAGGAGCCTGTTCGGCATTGGCGGGATAAAACTGGCAGGTCTCACCAGGAAAAGTCATCAGTTGCACCCCGGGCTTCGCCACTCCGGTCCCAGCATCTCCAGGCCAGCGGCGGCCTTCTGCAGAGTCCCCAATCAGAACCCCAAGTCGGGACTCCCAATCCCCCAGTGGGTCGCCTCGTCCAGCCCTACGTTCCAGCGCTCAGAGGAAGGCTCACCAGCAAATCGCAGCATCTGCGCGGGTGGACGCGGTTTCTAAGAAAATGGCCAAGGCTCTGGCAATTCAAGAACCAAACCCGTCCAATGGCGAGCTTCTGGAAGATTTTGACAAAGAGGTCCATAGAGAGGTCCAAAGAATGGAAGAGGGGACCGGCACGGAGGAGTCGCCGGAGAAAATTGACATCAATTGAAATTGACTGTTTTAATCAATTATATTTGTGCCTGGAGAAACTCGGCCTTGGAATTCTAAATTAGGAGAAACTTGTCTAAAAATAGAACCTGCAATTGTAGTTGCAGTAGGGATAAGTTCAAGCGCCAAATACTTTTAGTGGAATTTAACAAGTGCAAATTCCACAGAGCAGAGTTTCTCATCTGCAGCTTTGCCAAACTTCCGGTGGGGTAGCTGCGCCCCTTTAATCAGCCGGCGTACTCAGTCTGTATTTTTTGTTTTTTTCCGTTTTGTGTGCCAACACAATGTGCCCCGCAAAAACCCAAGAAATTAACATTTTTGTGCCAAAATGCTACCTCATTTTGCCCATTGATCATTCGGCTCATCACTTGATGTTTTTTTTAAATGGGGTACTTTATTTTTTTTTGGTGTTCAGCTTTGGCACCAAAAATTAGAATTAATATGGGAAAGATGAATCAAGCAAAAAGAGCCACACTGAGTTGGTTAAGTGCGCAATGGCCAAGTCAATAAAAATGGCTAGCACTTCCTTATGTGCAATGTTTGAATTTTTTTGTTTCTTTTGGTTTGGTTTATTGTTGGTTTCAAAGTTATATTTTGTGTGTATTACCAAACCTGTCCCTTTCTACCAAAGAAAAATTTATGCTATTTTTTTTTCAATGGAAAAATTTCTTTTGGAGTTTAACTTTGAAAATTTAGATCATCTTGAAATTTGGTTAAACTTCAAATTTCATTATCTTAAAATTTGGTTAAAACTTCAAATTTTAGTTACCTTTTTGCGTCCTTTTTTGGGTTTCTTTATGAAAATATCGCAAGGCAATGTTTTCAGCTGGGGTGGAAGATGTAAGGTTAGCGGAACTCCGGAGCTAATTTTCTCTTTCAAAAACTCGCTAAAGGGTTTAGTTAAAAGTCTTTAAGAAACATTTGTTTTATAACCCTGCTTCCAGATGTTTTAAGTGATTATGTAATTAATGGACGATCTAAAATATTCAAAATGGCGACTGCCTCACAATTTTTTGAAGTCGGCTAAACTTGGTTTAGCAGATCAAGGATTTTTCAAACAGAGGCAGTTTTTTAGCTGAGTTTTTAACGCTAACCTTGCACCCATGTAAACTTGTAAAAAGGAAACAAATCTCATCTTTTTGCAACCCTTCCTGAAAAATCAAAACTTTTCTGGGGAATCTAAAATGAAAGTGATTTTTGATTAAATTGATATAAATATTAATTTATAAATATGGGTTTAAATGTGTAAAGTTTATTGTGTTTAGTTTAGAAAAATATTTGTGTTTTTTTATGCAAATTGCTAATTTAGGTTATTTTAAGTGAGCTCTAACTTTCTCGCTCAGAATGATTTTATGATTGTGGATGTACTCTACATTCTGAGGGACAGAGGGGTAGAGAGACAAGGCGCGTTTGGCTGTGTTTGGCTCCCTGTGTTAAACCGGGGAGATACGTGTTGAAGTGACTTGTCTGCCTACCCGGGCCCTTCAATTTACAAAAAAGGGGATTAAAGTCAACCCAGCGTTGACCTTAATCCTCTTTCTATAGCCGCGATAAACTGACGTAAGGGTTTGATGACTTCTTGTCATCAGTTGGTGACTTTTTCCAGTTGCTCATCGGTCGGCCTCCTGCGTTTTACTTCTCCCAAATGAAAAACTTAGAAATTTTTGGACCAAGGCGGCCGTTGAGTGAAGACTCCATACAGAAGAATTTGGGCATCTAGCCCTGGTCAGTTTATCGCTATCCTAGTTTAGTTTGAGTTTAAAATAGCTTTACTTTTCTAAAATAAAATTCTATTTCTTTAAATAATCGTTTTACAGTCCAAAATACAAAAGTAAACATCAAAATCAACTTACATTCTTTTAAACCTAACCTAAAACTTTCAAGTAATTGAGTTTAAGGCTATCGTTTTTAAGTTTTGGATAGCGCGTCGTCATACCACCAACAAGTTTGGCGAAGTAATGTTTTGCCGGGTGTGAAGACTTTTTTAGAAAAATTATTCATTTGACAGGTTTTAAGCATTAGAACGCCCTTACTTTGTAAAGTAATGAAAAAATAATACATCATTTGTTAAAACTGTAAAAAGTTCTTTAAAATGCGTTTGTTTGCTTTTTAAAAATCGTCAGACAAAATTTAAAAAATATGTGACTAATTTTTGGTAATCGGCTAAGGTGGTCGCGATCTATAACTTCAAGATCGACCGACGATTTTGATAAAAAAAATTTGCTAACACTGTTTACTGACCAATACTCTAAAAATTTAATTAATGATCTAGTTTTTTATGATCAACCGTAATTAATTTGTAAAATTTTAATAAAGTATTAATCTGGTTAGAATCAGTAAGAAACTGGCCAAAATTGATCCACAGGGATTTATACACACGAATCACTGTTTAATGCATCTTAGCGTTTATCACTTGCGTTTTATTTCTCCTGGTTTGGGTTTTTTTGGGTTTCATTTAATTGGCGGCGTTTTGCTTTTCTTTTGAGAATCGGTTCTGGGTAAACGCTGCGGTACAACCGAAACAATATTTCAAAAATAGCTCGAAGCGGAATCAGCAGCAACAAAAACATCGGCTTCAAAAATTTAACGACTTTTTTCAACTTGTTCCGAACCTAAAAAAGCAGATTTTATTTTGATTAAACTAAAATTTTAAGCAAATTTAAACATGAAATGTAGCTTAAACTACTGTTTTTAGTCTGTTTAAAGTAGAACACCAGGGTTAGATTTTGACGGCAAATCTTTTTCAAATCGCCTACAACTGTTATTTTTTTGAGCTTCATTTACAAAGACCTATAGATCTAAATAGAACAACTGGTAAACAATTCAATTATTACTGTTCGATACATCATAATCTCAACTTTCGATTGCATTATACTGTTGTCAGACAAAAATTTTTATCTATGGTTAAATCATATCTGTCTGAAGCTGAAAATTAGAATGCAGACATGAGGGGACCAATTAAAATTGTGCGGTAATGACGTTTTTTTTAAAAACAAATAAGAACGCAGAATTTTTTTTAATTCCACCTTTTCACAAAATATACATAAATCAACCAACTTTAGCCCTTAAAAATTTGCATTTAGGTTCCAAATTAAGTAATTTGATAAATAATTATTAAAATACAGTTTTTAATCTTTGTTATTAACCCGCTTTAGTAAAAAATTTTGAATGTTTTTGTTGTTAAATAGTCGATTCAATACTGTAAATATCGCGGTCAGCTAGATTTTATTTGCCTATAACTTGATATTTAGCTTTTAGTAAAAATTATCACAACTGTGGTGTTTTAATTTAAGTCAAAAAAATAATTAACCATCATGTCGTTGCATATGTTTTAGGTATTGCAAACTGTTGTTTTATAAAACAAAATTTATAATCAAGGAAGAGCGCGGAGCGCTCTTTCCCTTATATTAAATGGGTTAAGTCACTGCGCGGTTAACCGTTTTTGATGGCGTCATCTAAAATCAACAAAGCCTTAAATAGCTCTTTAGCTAATTAAAAATCTAAACATTATACATAACTGAAATATAACCCATATTTTTCTGACACTAAAAACCTAAAAACTTTTTGCTAAACATATATGAATTTCATACTAAAGCTAAAGTCTTCCAGGCTGAAATTAAGGGCGTAACCGCTCTCCGCCAGGAAGAAATAAACAATAATCTTAGGAGCGATAAAAATTTGAGCTGATTTTTTGCACGTAGATACTAAATTGCCGCCTCACCTGAATTTATTCTCGTATATGCTCTATTGCCCGTAGTTAAACCTCTGTTCATGTGAAAACGACCAATTTTTTTCCAAGTTACGCATAGTGTTGTGATAGTTAGCCAACAATCAAAGTAGGTAGTTAAGTAGGTAGTTAACTACTTTTAAAATTATAAGTAGGTAGTTAAGTAGTTTAATAAAATTACAAGTAGGTAGTAAGTAGGTAGTTAACTACTTGAAATTTTTAAACTAGGTAGTTAAGTAGTAAGTAGTTAAGTAGGTAGTCAAGTAGTTAGTTTTTAAACTAAATATATACTTATATTAATGTCTCAATAAAATTAAAAAACTAAATATATACTTATATTAATGTCTCAATAAAGATAAAAATTTCAATTCTTAATGTAAAAAATACTTTGTCACACATTTAATAATCTACTATTTCCATATTTTATTGGTTTTTTGCTAGTTATTTATCTTTAACAATACTTTTAAGACTGCTAGAAAGATAATATAATGTAGTTAAAATTCAGGAAGTTTTTTACAAGAAAAAATTCCATGTAAATTTAACTTAAAAACTTAAGTTTATAACTCACTTCGGGTAGATTTCAAAAAGGATTTATTAACATTGTTTGTCTGATTTATATCATTTTGTTAAATAATGAAAGCCGAAAAGTGGAAATTTCGTTTAAGCTCAATATTCATTTTATAAAAAAAATTTTTATTGCTTTCAAATAATTTCTTAACTAAAACAATATTTTAAACAGTACATTGGATTTATAATAAATATGATCAATCCATTTTGAAAAAAATCGATTTTTTTTTAATTTAAAAACTTAAATTAAAAAATAAAAAACTATCCTACTTCACTCTAGATTTAATGAAAACAAACAAAAAACAAACAGATTTTTGTCCTATTTTAACTAAAAAAAGCATTTTTGTTGTTTTGTTGTGTGTGTGTTGGTTTGTTGTTTTTTTGTGGGTGTTGGGTTTTGTTTTTGTTTTGTGTTTTTTGTTTTGTTTGTTTGTGTTGTTTTTTTGTTTTTTGTTTTGTTTGTTGTTTTTTTTTTTGTTTTGTTTTTTTTTTTTTGGTGGTGTTGTGGTGTTGTTTTGGGTTGTTGTGTTGTTGGTGTTGTTTGTGTTTTTGTGTTTTGTTGTTGGGTGGGTTGTGTGCTTTTTTTTTTGTTTTTGTTTAATTTTGTTTTTTTTTGGTTGTTTTTTTTTTTTTTTTTTTGGGGGGTTTTTTGGTTTGTTTTTTGTTTTTGGGTGGGTGTGGGTGGGGTTTGTTTGGGTTTGTGGTGTTTGGTTTTTTTTTGGTTTGGTTTTTTTGGGGTGGTTGGGTTTTGTTTTGTGGTTTTGGTGGGTTGTTTTTTTTGGTGGTTTTGTTGTTTTGGTTTTTTTTTTTGGTTTTGTTTTGGGTGTTTCTGTGCTTTGGGTTTTTTTGGTCCTTTCCGCTCTTTTTTTGTGCTTTTGTTTTGTTGTGTTTGTTTTTTTGTTTTGGTTTTTTGTTTGTTTCTGGGCTGGTTTCTTTGTGTTTTTTTTGTTTTTCTTTTTGTTTGTTTGCTTGGGGTTTGGTTTGGCTTTTTTGGTGTTGTTGTTTTGCGGTTGTTCTTTCTGTTTTGTTTTGTTTTTTTGCTTGTGTGTTTGTTTGGTTTTTTTTTTTTTTTTGTTTTGTGGTTGTTTTGGTTGTGTTGGTTTGTTGTGTGTTTGTGTTTCGGTCGTGTGTTTTTGTTTTTCTTGTGCTTTTTTGTTTTTCTTTTTTGTTGTGCCTTTGGTTTTTCTTCGTTCTGTCCCTTGTTCGTTTTTGGCGTTTTTCTTTTGTTTCTTTTTTTTTGTTTGTTTTGTTTTGTGTTTTTTGTTTTTCTTTTTTTGTTGTTTTTTGGTTTTGGTTTTGGCGGTTGTTTTGTTTTTTGATTTTTTTGTTGGATTTTTTTTGTTTTTCTGTGTGTGAGCTTGCGTTTTTTTTTTTGTTTTGGGTGTGATTTGTGGTTTTGTGGTTTTGTTGCTCTTCGTTGATTTTGTGATTGTTTTTTTGGTTGCTGCTTTTCGTTTGTTTTTTTGGGTTTTGTTTTTGGTTTCCTCTGTTTTTTTGGTTTTGTTTGTTTCGTCTTTTCTGGCTTTGTTTTTGTTTGTGTTTGTCTTTCCTTTTATGGCTTTTTTTTGTTTGTTTCGGGTTTTGTGTCTTTTTGCTTGTTCTATCTTTGTGGTATTTGTTTTTTTTGGTCTGGTCTCTTTTTTTTTTTTTATTTTTGTTTTTGTTTTTTTTTGGTGTTGATTGTGGGTGGAGGATTATGTGTGTTTTTCTTTGTTTTTTTTTTTGGTGGTTTTGCCTCGGGTTTTTTCTTGGATCTTTTGGAGGGCTATGGTTTTTTTTTTTGTGTGATTGATTTCTGGGGATTTGTTTTTTTGGATTGTGTTTTGTGCTTCTTTTTTGGTTGTGTTTTTTTTTGCTTGTTGGTTTTTGGTTTATTTTTTGTTCGGTTTTTTCGCTTTTTGGGCGTTGGCTTTTTGTTTTTTTTTTTGATGTTTGTTTGCGATTTCCGTCTTTTTTGATTGATCGCGTGCTCGCCCCCGTTTTTCTTTTTTTTTTTTTTTTTTTTTGTTGCTTGTGCTTTGGGTTGGTTTTGTTCGCTCTTCCCGTTGTTGTTTTTTTTGTTTTTGGTTGTGGTTTTTTTTTGTGGTGTGTGCTTGTCTGGTTGTGTTTGATTTTTTTGTTTTTTCTCTGTTTTGGTCTTTTTTTTTTCTTTTTTGTTTTTTTCTTTTTTGTTTGTGTTTTTGTGGGGTGTTGGGGGGTGGTGTTGTTGTGTTTTTGTTTTTTTTTTGTGTTGTGTGTTTGTCTGGTTTTTCGCGCTGGTGTTTTTTTTTTGGATCGTGTTTTTCTCGGGTTTGTTTTGTTTTCTTTGTGTTGCTTTGTTGTTTTTGTCTGTGGTTGATTTTTTGCTTCTTTGTTGCTTTTTTGTTATGATCTGTTGTTTTTTTGCTTGTTTTCTTTTCTGGTGGTGGATGTTTTTTTTTTTTTTTGTTTTTTTTTCGTTTTTTTCTGGTTGTCTTTTTTTGTTTGTTTTTTGTTTTGTTTTTTTTGGCTCTTTTTTTTTGTTTGGTTGTTTCCTCTCCTGCTTTCTTGTTTTGTTTGTTTTTCTTTTTTTTCTGGAGTGGGTTTTTTGGTTTTTGTTTCTCTGGTTTTTTCGGGTTCCTTTTTTCTTTTTTCTTTCTGGTTTGTTTGTTGTTTGTTTGTGTGTTTTTTTGGTTTTTTTTTGTTGTTTTTTCTTTTTGGCTTTTGTTTTTTGTTTTTTTTTTTTGGCTTTTGTTTTTTGTTTTTTTGACTCTTTTTTCTTCTCTGTTTTTTGTGTTTCTTTCTCCTCTTGTTTTTTTTTTTCTCTTTTTTTTGTTTTTTTCTCTTTGTTGTTGGCTTTCCCCTTGGTTCTGTTGGTGTTTTCCTGGGGTTTTCGGGCTGGCTTGTGTTGCTGGTGGCTTGTTTCGTGCTCGCTCTTTTTTCGCTCCTGTTTTGTTTTTTCTTCCTGGCGGGGCGGTTGCCCTTTTTCGCCTGGGTTTGTGTTTGTTTTTTTTTTGTTTGGTTTTGGTTTGTGTGTGTTGGGTTTTTTCGTTTTTTGTTTGTTTTTTTGTGGTTTTGTTTGTTGTTTTGTGGCCTCGGTTCGCGCGTGTTCCCTTTTCTAGGGAGGCGCTCCGCGCTCTTCCTCTTTTTTTTGTTTTTCCGTTTGCTCCTACTTGCGTGTGTTATTTTTTTTTGCTTTTCCCCGTTGTGTATTTTTCTAGCTATTGTTTTGGCTATTGTGGCGTATTCGTTTGTGATATTAAAAAAAAAATCAAAATTTTTTACTAAAGCCGGTTAATAACCAAGATTAAAAACTGTATTTTAATAATTATTTATCAAATTACTTAATTTGGAACCTAAATGCAAATTTTTAAAAGCGTAAAAGTTGGTTGATTTATGTATATTTTGTGAAAAGGTGGAATTAAAATACATTCTGCGTTCTTGATTTGTTTTAAAAAAAAATGTCATTACCGCACAATTTTAAATTTGTTTCCTCATGTTTGCATTCTAATCTTTCAGCTTCAGACAGATATGATTTAACCATAGATAAAAATTTTTGTCTGAGCAACAGTATAATGCAATCGAAAGTTGAGATTATGATGTATCGAACAGTAATAATTGAAGTTGTTTACCAGTTGTTCTATTTAGATCTATAGGTCTTTGTAAATGAAGCTCAAAAAAAATAACAGTTGTAGGCGATTTGAAAAAAGATTTGCCGTCAAAATCTAACCCTAGTGTTCTACTTTAAAGAGACTAAAAACAGTAGTTTAAGCTACATTTCATGTTTTAAATTTGCTTAAAAATTTTAGTTTAATCAAAATAAAATCTGCTTTTTTAGGTTCGGAACAAGTTGAAAAAAGTCGTTAAATTTTTGAAGCCGATGTTTTTGTTGTTTCTGCTGATTCCGCTCTCTAGTTATTTTTTAATATCATTGTTTCGGTTGTACCGCAGCGTTTACCAAGAACTGATTCTCAAAAAGAAAAGCAAAACGCCGCCAATTAAATGAAACCCAAAAAAACCCAAACCAGGAGAAATAAAACGCAAGTGATAAACGCTAATATGCATTAAACAGTGATTCGTGTGTATAAATCCCTGGTGGATCAATTTTGGCCAGTTTCTTACTGATTCTAACCAGATTAATACTTTATTAAAATTTTACAAATTAATTACGGTTGATCATAAAAAACTAGATCATTAATTAAATTTTTAGAGTATTGGTCAGTAAACAGTGTTAGCAAATTTTTTTTATCAAATTCGTTGGTCAATCTTGAACTTATAGATCGCGACCACCTCAGCCGATTACCAAAAATTAGTCACATATTTTTTAAATTTTGTCTGACTATTTTTAAAAAGCAAACAAACGCATTTTAAAGAACTTTTTACAGTTTTAACAAATGATGTATTATTTTTTCATTACTTTACAAAGTAAGGGCGTTCTAATGCTTAAAACCTGTCAAATAAATAATTTTTCTAAAAAAGTCGTCACTCCCGGCAAAACATTACTTTGCCAAACTTGTTGGTGGTGCGACGACGCGCTATCCAAAACTT
>JASAMX010035021.1:0-32341 GCA_030248175.1 Microlaimidae sp. YZB2_3 | reverse complement strand
TTTTATATTATGTTAAACTAACATTTGTTTTGTTGCATATAAAATTAGCATGGAATCCTTACCACATTTAAAGTTATGGACTTATTTTAAGCTTCAGTTTATAAGATTTGTAGCTTATAACATTCTACATAGACAACAGTGCTGATATAGGGTGGTAGGCGGTAATATGGAATATCCATGGCCGGCCCGCTTAACTTAAAAAAAAAACACAACTACTATTTAAAGAAAAGTCACAAATGTCATTAAAATAGTTAGTTTTCATGATGTGATCTTTTTACTTTTATTATTATATTTTATTCACTACATAGTTTTATATTTAAAAATGTTAATTAATTTTTTAACACATTTTAAGTAATTTTTTCAGTCCCAGGGTGTTAATGTTGCAAAAAAGTATTTTGTTTAGTTGGTAGTCTAATAGTTCAAAAAGATTAGTTTAACATCTTAAACTTATCCAGCAAACTTTTAAAGTTTAAGATTTGTAAATCTTAAATTTATATTCTTGTAACTATAGGAACCAGTTGTGCTTAAATTTATTTGCAAGTAAATAGCTCCCTCTGGATTTAATTCAGTTACTTGTGTGGTTCGCCAAAATCTTCTTTCGCTCCATTAATATTCCCAAGGGGTCTCGCTGTATGCATATAGTTTTATACCTACTACACAGGGTTTCCAGCGAGTCAGGGAGAGGACAGGGAGAGCAAAAAGTGGTCAGAGAAGTCAGGGAGAAGACAGGGAGAGCTCTGACGATTCAGGGAGAATTTTACGTTTTGGAAACATTAAAATGTATGATATATTTTATAAGTTTGGTCAAATTTTTTCAAAATTTCGCGCCTACGGCGCGAAGTACAGCATGAAGTAATTATATTATAAGCGTTTTTAATGAAATGATTATTTTTATTTTGACAATAATTGAAATAGGAACTTATTATTATTAGTGCTTAAGCAGGCTTATTTAGACATTAGACATTTTCAATTTAGTTAATTTAGTAGACATTTTCAATTTAGTATTATGAAACAACATAGATAAGATATTCATGTTATATATATCATTTGAAAGCTACAAATTAGTTCTTTTCGATAAAAGTATTTAAATATGGTTGTTGGTGGGCAAAAAAATATTTCTGCTCATTTTTCAACTTTAAATGGATGCAACAAAAAAGCGCTTTTTTTGGCTGAAAGGCAAAAATTATGTTAAACCAACTTTTGTTTTGTTGCATATAAAAAATCAGTTTGGGATTTTTACTATTATGGGAGTTATGCACTCTAAAGTAATGTGGCTACAATGTTCCCTTTCGACGTAATTTCAAAACTTTCCATTGTGTTAAGCTTATTCTTGTTAGAAAAACTGCATATTTAAGCTGAAACTTTTATTTTGTGTTAAACTAATATTTTGTTTTGTTGCATATAAAAATAAGCATAAAATTTTAATTATATTAAGAGTTATTCACTCTAAAGTTATGTAGTGACAATGTTCGCTTTCAAAATAATTTCAAAACTTTCCATCATGTTCAGCTTATTATTGTTAAAAAACTGCCTTAAGCTGAAACTTTTATATTTAGTTAAACTAACATTTATTTTGTTCATATAAACGGACCTGTGCACCGCCCCCCCCCCCCCCAGTTTTAAACGGGGGGGGCAATTCCAAAACGGGGGGCACCAGGGAGGTAGCCAGGGGGGGGGCGACCGCCGCCCCCCCCCCCCGAAACGGTCGGACAGGAGGAAAAATAAGGATAGTGGTTGGGCGGGTGGGGGGCGGCCGCCCCCCCCCCCGCAATGATCGCCAGATAGTAAAATTTGGGGGTTTTCAGAGGCTAAAAATTCAAAATTTTCTAGCGCCTCGCTAATCGCTTGGCGCCAAACTTTAAAATAATTTTAGTACCCCAATGGACCCCCAAAAACCAAAAATTTGTTCCGCTTTGCTTCGCTCAGCGGCCACTTTCTATACTATACATACATATATCTTGTTATTTATGTTGCCTGATGCTAATGTTATTTCAAAGTTAGTGCAATAATTTTTATAAGTAATAAGTACTACAAAGAAAGCAAAACAAACAATCATATTGGTTGATTTATGTACCTCCCCCTCCTAAATTTTCCTGCCGCCTATAGCATTGGCTCGGATTTTTTTGATATAGGTAGGTACCCTAGAAAACATGGAGCCGAAATGCTGCTCATGTGCTTTGGTTTACAATGTGGGTTTAGCCAAGGGGTCTAAAACTAACGTCTTTAAGTTCCTTTTTTGTAAAATCCAGGCTCTGTCAATGTGTGCTTATGTAATTTTTAACTAAGAAAACATGTTTTTACCGCTAAAAACATTAGATAATAGGTTATTAGGCCAAAAACAGTGTATTATACAGCTTTATCTACGTTTATCCCTGCTTTTTTAACGTTTTCAAAAATTAAGGGGGGGGGGGGGGCGCCCCGCCCCCCCCCCCCCCCCGGGGGGGGGGGGACCCCGAAATTTTTTTTTCGTACTACAATCCGCCCCCCCCCCCCCCCCAAAATGAAACTCTGGCTACGTCCCTGGGGGGCACGGGGGGCAACTTTTTTGAAATGGGGGGGCACAAAAACGGGGGGTCAAGCTGGGGGGAAAGAAAAAAAAAAGAGAAAAACAGAAGGGAAAGAGAAAAAAAGGGGCAAAAAAGCGAAAATAAGGTAAAAATAGGTCTGGAATGGCTTAAACTAAAAAAATTTTTGTGTTAAAATTGTTTTTGTCTTAAATTTTGTGTTAAACTAATATTTTGTTTTGTTGCATATAAAAAATAAGCATAAAATTCTTATTAAGAGTTATTCACTCTAAAGTGATGTAGTGACAATGTTCGCTTTCAAAATAATTTCAAAACTTTCCATCATGTTCAGCTTATTATTGTTATAAAAACTGCATGCTTAAGCTGACACTTTATATTATGTTAAACTAACATTTTATTTTGTTGCATATAAAAAATCAGCATGAAATTCTTACTATATTAGGAGTTATGGACTTTGAAGTGATGTGGGTACAATGTTTGCTTTCAACGTAATTTAAAAACTTGCCATTATGTTCAACTTATTATTGTTATAAAACCTGCATATTTGTGATAAAAATTTTATATTATGTTAAACTAACATTTGTTTTGTTGCAAATAAAAAATCAGCATGGAATCCTTACTACATTTCAAGTTATGTACTTATTTTAAGCTTCAGTTTTTAAGAATGGCAAATTACAGGTAATTAATCACAACCATAGATGAACAAGGGGGGTTAGGGTGGGGTCCACCCCCCCCCCCACCTAGCCTCGAAATTTCGGGCCCCCCCCCCCGCCTAGAAAAAAATTCAGGGGGCCTCCCTCCCCCCAAATTTTCGAATTTTTTACCCCTGACCCCCCTCTAGATTTTGAAATCTGACCCCCCCATAGGTGAGCACGGTTGGGGAAGCTAGGGGGGGTGGTTACCCAGGGTAAATCGCATTTTGAATTCTAGGAGGGGGTCCCCTAGTTTTTTTAGGGGGCTAGACCCGGGGTGCAAAATTTTTAAATTTAGAGGGGTCAGGTGGGGTCCAGTCCGAAGCAAAACAGTTTTAAACCATAATAACTTTAATAATTGTTCTTTTTATAGGATAATACTACATTTTATTGAATAAAAAGCCATATTCATGTATAAAAAAGGTGTAAAAGCATGAATATGTCATGAAAATTCACGTTTTTGGAAGAAAATTTAGTATAAAAAAGGTACCTAAAATTTTCCCAAAAGGGGAGGGGGAGTGAGATTTCAAAATCTAGAGGGGGGTCAGGAGTAAAAAATTCGGAAATTTGGGGGGAGGGGGGCCCCCTAGATTTTCGTCTAGGGGGGGGCCCAAAATTTTGAGACTAGGGGGGGTGGACCCCACCCTGTCCTTCTTCTGTTTGCTCTTGTGGCAGAGGTTTTTGCTTCTGTTAAGTCTTTTCTTCGCTGTTACTTTGGCTGCTAGGAAATTGCTCCTATTATCCTTCGGATCCATGATCTTCATTAGGAGCGGCAGAACTGCGACAGACTTGTCAGCAATCGTAGTGCAGGGACTTCCGTCACGCTTTTCACCCAGCCGTTTAACGACGACATCATCGATGAAGATAATGCTGACTGCAGGCATCCCGCATAGAAAAAATTTACAGAGAAACTGCCACAAGTTCCTCTGTAACCCTCCTCCTTTATCCTGGCTTGGGACAGGCACTGTATACACAGTGGCGGAGTTACCCCACCCTGCCCCCCCCTTTCTCACCTATGCCCCCCTCCCCTCTCGAGAAAATTTTAAGTACTTTTTTTATACTAAATTTTTTTCTAAAAACGTGAATTTTTAACACAAATTCATGTTTTTACACCCTTTTTATACCTGAATATCGCTTTTTATTCAATAAAATGTAGTATTATCTTATAAAAAACTATTATTAAACCTTTAATGGTTTAAAAGTATTTTGCTTTGGAAATTGGACCAAACCCGGCCCCCCTCTAGGTTTCAAAATCTTCCACCCTGGGTCGACCCCCCCTAGAAAGCTAGGGGGGTTCGACCCCCCTAGGAACCCCCTCCTAGATTTTGAAATGTCATTTACCCGGGGTAAACACCCCCCTCTGGGTTTTTGACCGTGTTCATCTATGATCACAACTACTATTGCAAAGAGAAAAATCACAAAATGTTGTGAAAATAGTTAGTTTTGATGATAATATTTTTTCTTCTTCTTATTTTTTTATTCGCTACAAAGTTTTACATTCAAAAATGTTATTTAACTTTTTAACACATTTTAAGTAATTTTTTTCATTTTAAGTAAAAATAAAAATAAATGACACAAAGCTGCAAAATACATTAAAATTTAAAAAAAAATGAAGAACAAAATTATTAAAAAAAAATTATGAAACATTTTTAATTTAATTTATGACCCACTGTGTATATATATTAAATAATTTTTTGAATAGAAAACTGTTAAAAAAATTAAAAAAAATATAAATCTCAATTGGAGATAAAAAAGAAAACAATAGAACAAAAGAACCAATATAACTATTAGACTTGTTTTTGTTTTGTTAAAGTAGGCCAGCTACAGGATTTTAACCCTGTCTTACTGTCCAAAAAACCTAGTAAATCAACACCGTTCTCCGGTTAATGTGATGAGATTGGGTTTCGTTCAACTCTCATGCATAACTGAACAGAAGAACATTTGATCACTATAACTTTTTGGCTGAAAGCCCCAGCCACTTAGTGGGATTTGTGAGAGGTTTTAGTAATAAAGTATACTTATAAAAGCGATTTTTTTTTTAATTATAACAAAGGGATGGGGGACTGGGAAAGAAAGCCGAGTAGGTTTGTTGAACCTGTGTAGGTGAAAAAAAAAGAAAAAAAATTGAACAAAAAACAAGCTAACGAATGGACTGTGAAATAAATGGTAGAAAGAGTTGTATAATAACTGGTATTAAGGATTAAAATGACTGAGATGACATGGCTAATAAACATTTATATAATATGGTTAAATTGCGAATTTAAGGTTTTATGGATATATTTTACCCTTGTATGTAATACATTGTAGTAAGTATAAAACTATATGCATACAGAGAGACCCCTTGGGAATATTAATGGAGCGAAAGAAGATTTTGGCGAACCACATAAGTAACTGAATTAAATCCAGAGGGAGCTATTTACTTGCAAATAAATTTAAGCACAACTGGTTCTGGTTCCTATAGTTACAAGAATATAAATTTAAGATTTACAAATCTTAAACTTTAAAAGTTTGCTGGATAAGTTTAAGATGTTAAACTAATCTTTTTGAACTATTAGACTACCAACTAAACAAAATAATTTTTTGCAACATCAACACCCTGGGACTGAAAAAATTACTTAAAATGTGTTAAAAAATTAATTAACATTTTTAAATATAAAACTATGTAGTGAATAAAATATAATAATAAAAGTAAAAATATTATCATGAAAACTAACTATTTTAATGACATTTTGTGATTTTTCTCTTTGCAATAGTAGTTGTGTTTAATTACCTGTAAGTTGCAATTCTTATATATTAAAGCTTAAAATAAGTCCATAACTTTATATGTAGTAAGGATTCCATGCTGGTTTTTTATATGCAACAAAACAAATGTTAGTTTAACATAATATAAAAATTTTAGCACAAATATAGGGGTTTTATAACATTAATAAATTGAACATGATAGCAAGTTTTTAAATTACGTCAAAAGCAAACATTGAACCCACATCACTTCAAAGTCCATAACTCTTAATATAGTAAGAAATGCATAATGATTTTTTATACAGACCTGTGCACGGTCTGGAAATGCCCCCCCCGTTGTATTGGAGAATCTGCCCCCCCTCCCGCCAACAAATAAAAAAGTACCCTAAAATTATGACGCCATTTTTGACCTATGATGACGCCATCATGACGCCATTTTTGACCTATGATGACGCCATCATTGCAATTTTTTGCAGTTTTTAGCCTATTTCAATGTATTTTAAGCCATTTCAGACCTATTTTTACCTTATTTTCGCTTTTTTAGCCCCTTTTTTCTCTTTTCCCTTTTTTTTCCTTTTTTCTCTTTTTTTCTTTCCCCCCTCCTTGCCCCCCGTTTTTGTGCCCCCCCCCCCCGTTTCAAAAAAGTTTTCCCCCTGTGCCCCCCCCCGTTTTGGAATTGCCCCGCCCCCCCGTTTTAACCCCCAGGGGGAAGTGCACAGGTCTGTTTATATGAACAAAATAAATGTTAGTTTAACTAAATATAAAAGTTTCAGCTTAAGTATGCAGTTTTTTAACAATAATAAGCTGAACATGATGGAAAGTTTTGAAATTATTTTGAAAGCGAACATTGTCACTACATAACTTTAGAGTGAATAACCCTTAATATAATTAGAATTTTATGCCTATTTTTATATGCAACAAAACAAAATATTAGTTTAACACGAAATAAAAGTTTCAGCTTAAATATGCAGTTTTTCTAACAAGAATAATCTTAACACAATGGAAAGTTTTGAAATTACATTGAAAGGGAACATTGTAGCCACATCACTTTAGAGTGCATAACTCCCATAATAGTAAAAATCCCAAGCTGATTTTTTATATGCAAGAAAACAAAACTTGGTTTAACATAATGTTTGCCTTTCAGCCAAAAAAAGCGCTTTTTTGTTGCATCCAT
Source organism: Microlaimidae sp. YZB2_3 (assembly GCA_030248175.1). Taxonomy (NCBI): domain Eukaryota; kingdom Metazoa; phylum Nematoda; class Chromadorea; order Desmodorida; family Microlaimidae; species Microlaimidae sp. YZB2_3. Next base: position 25,211 of record JASAMX010035021.1, on the reverse strand, counting down.
TTAAAGCTGAAAAATGAGCAGAAATATTTTTTTGCCCACCAACAACTATATTTAAATACTTTTATCGAAAAGAGCTAATTTAGAGCTTTCAAATGATATATATATAACATGCATATCTTATCTATATTGTGTCATAATACTAAATTGAAAATGTCCAGTTTGGTTGAAAACGTACAGAAACAAAAAATATTTGAAGGGTCATATCTCAGGTATAGTGCATCAGATTGGTTTAAAAATTTGCATGCAAGGTTTTTAGTCATAGGGCTACACTACTATACCAAATTTTAGCAAAATCTATGAGATAAGGTCCAATTATGTCAAAATAATGTGCGTTTTGGCGTAAAATAAACATATATTTATAAGATATGTAGGTTTAATACTGGCTGTTTTAAATCCCTTAACAACGGTTTTTACACTTGTCGGGTTGTCGGAATTTCCACCTCCCCTCATGGCGAAGGGTGGCATTTTGTATAGATTTTTTTTTTACTTTTCAAATATTGAGTTTTTAAAAATTTAATACAAATCTTAGTGCATTCTAATTTGAGAAATTAATCAATATAAAATTTTTTTAAAAACATTGTCGCTACATCAGTTTAGAGTGCATAACTTCTAATATATTAAGAGTTTTATGCTGATTTTTAAATGCAACAAAACAAAATGTTAGTTTAACACAAAATAAAAGTTTTAGCTTAAATATGTAGTTTTAAAACAGAATAAGCTAAACATAATGGAAAGTTTTGAAATTACGTCAAAAGGGAACATTGTAGCTACATCATTTTAGAGTGCATAATTCCCAAAATAGTAAAAATCCCAAGCTGATTTTTTTATATGCAACAAAACAAAAGTTGGTTTAACATAATGTTTAAGGTTCAGCCAAAAAAAAATTTGCGCTTTTTTTATTGCATCCATTTAAAGTTGAAAAATGGCCAGAAATATTTTTTTTGTCCACCAACAATTATATTTAAATACTTTTATTGAAAAGAACTAATTTAGAGCTTTCAGATGATATAATAACATGATGCATATTCTTATACTATGTTGTGTCATAATACTAAATTAAAAATATCTAGTATGATAAAAAAACGGTACCAAAACACAAAATTTGAAGGGTCATATCTCAGGTGTAGTGCATCAGATTGATCTAAAAATTTACATGCAACGTTTTTAGTCATAGGGCTACTATTATACCTAATTTCAGCAAAATCCATGACATAAGGTACAATGGCATCATAGGTGTTTTTGGTCAGGTCCGCTAGGGGGGGGAGGCCAAAATTTTTTAGGGGGGGTCTGAGGAGGGAAAATACTAACCCTGAAGGAGGGTCTGGGGGGCGGCCGCCCCTAGATATGGGGGGTCAGGGGGGCGGCAGCCCCCTAGATATGGGTGGGGGCAGTAGGCCCCCCCGGGGGAGAAAATTTTTAATTTCAGACGCTAAAATACACTAGAAATTTTAATTTCAGATGATACTTGTTATAAAATTTATTTATATTTAATTTTTTATACCTATACATTTAAAACATGTGTTTAAAACGTTAATGAAAGGATAAGTGTTTATATTAGTTTTATTATACATGTATGCCTTAACTGCTTAACGGGGTATTCGATTTGAAACCAAAAAACTAAAATAACTTGTCAATTTAAACTACCCGCGTAGCGGGGAAATTTTGGTTTTTTGACTATTAATATGCTTTTGGAAGGCATCAGGAAAGTTTCTGTATTAATATTAAAGAAAAAAATGTTTCTCTTCCAAAATTTAAAAAAGTAAGGGTCTCCCCTTACGAAAAAACCGGCTTCGCCGGATTTTGGGGGGGGGGGCGACCGCCTCCCCCCCTCGCCCCCCCTGGCTACACCACTGGCCATCATCGCGAATTTTTTGCCGTTTTTATTTTTTATTCTGTTTCACTGTTTCTAAACCATTTTAGACCTATTTTTACTTAAATTTTTTTTTAAGTAAAAACCTTTTGCCCTTTTTTTCCTTTTTTTCTCTTTTTTTTCTCTTTTGTTTTTATCCCCTACTTGCCATCCCGTTTTATTCCCCCACCCCTCCGTTTCAAAAAAGTTGCCCCCCATCCCCCCCCCCGTTTTGGAATTGCTCTCCCCACAATAAAACCCCGGGGGGGGCGTGCACAGGTCTGCCGATTGTATAGTAATTGTTTTTTTAATTATCAAGTGTAAGTGATACTGGACTGAAATTGAACAAAAAAAAACAATAAAATAGTAGAAATGAGAAACAAATTGGTATTACAAAAATTCATGTACGGTGCAAAAAGGGAATGCAAATTTTTTTTATATTAAAAAATCAAGTTTAAGTTCAAATATCGTGGGCATAGTAGTGTAATGCTACAATTATGAAATTTTGCCAGTGATTTGTGGTTTGTGGTTTGTGACAGGCTGCCGCCAGAGGTGTTGGCCGCTTAACGCACACCGATTCACCTCTCTCTGACAGCAGCACCTTAGTACATTACTATAAAAGGAGGGACTAGATATAAATAAACCCAAACTTGTGGCAGGTTTTTTGTAGAGGGTTAGTAGGGGTTAGTAGAAGTTAAAAAATACTTGATAAATATTTTTTCTAAAGTTTATAATTGTAAGAAGTACAGATAAATTAGAGTCCCTATTAGTTGTTTATACACCGGTGTAACTCCAGGCGTTTAGGCTTGACGCATTCTTAGATTCAGTTTTGTTCTGCTTAATCTTGCCTGAAAATTTAACAAAATATTTGACTTGACCTGAAAAACTAAAAAGAAAATAAAAAATAAAAACATATAGCCAATGAAACACAAAGTACACAAAATTATAATAAGATAGAAACCTACCTGTTACTGCCTGCAGAGGCAAAAGCAAGACAGAATACAAACATACAATACATGTTCATTCAAGCCAAAAATGCAAAAAATAGAGTAAAATTGCATATACTTGAGCACAAAACACACACACACATAAACAAGCGCAAATAAACAACCAGAAATACACCATAAATGCACCCTAAATACCACTATTACCCTTATAATTACGCAATACGAATACATACATGGAACAAACAAGCGCACATACACATAGACTGGCGCATATACACGCAGACACACACACACACACACACACACACACACACACACACACACACACACACACACACACACACACACACACACACACACACACACACACACACACACACACACACACACACACACACACACACACATATAGACACACACACACATGGTAAACAGACACACACGCATAAACAAACACTACTGGGTAAAGCCTATGCCCAACCCACATCACACACACACACACACACACACAACACCACACACGCACCACATTGACAGAGCATACATTTACACACAAGGAATTTAGAGACGTTAGTTTCAGACCCCTTGGCTAAACCCACATTGTAAACCAAAGCACATGAGCAGCATCTCGGCTCCATGTTTTCTAGGGTACCTACCTATATGAAAAAAATCCTAGCCAATGCTATAGGCGACAGGAAAATTTAGGAGGGAGGAGGTACATAAATCAACCAATATGATTGTTTGTTTTGCTTTCTGTGTAGTACTTATTACTTATAAAAATTATTGTACTAACTTTGAAATAACATTAGCATCAGGCAACATAAATAACGAGATATATATGTATGTATACTAAAGAAAGTGACCGCTGAGCGAAGCAAAGCGGAACAAATTTTTGGTTTTTGGGGGTCCATTGGGGTACTAAAATTATTTTAAAGTTTGGCGCCGAGCGATTAGCGAGGCGCTGGAAAATTTGGAATTTTTAGCCTCTGAAAACCCCCAAATTTTACTATCTGGCGACCATTTGGGGGGGGGGGGGGGGGGGGGGGGGCCGCCCCCCCGCCCCTTGCTACCAATAAAGCATTCCTAAATTTATATATTTAAAAAAACTACGTCCCAGCAGCCTTTTTCCACACAAACAGCATTTTGGGTAAGCCAAGCACAAGCTTCAAATATACGTTTTCAACAATATGAAATTGTTTCTTGATATTACTACATTAAAATCAACTTTTACCACAAAGATGTAATTAAAATTTGAATAAAACTAACATATAAAAATGAAATTTACCCACAAACAAATGCCTTGGTATAAATGGCAATAACTGTTTTACCTTCATACCAAGCTTTTTTCGAAGGAAATCAATTTCTTCATTTTTGTCTTTTATGTTTTTTTCCAAATCTTTAACAGTACTATCAGCAACAGAATGTATAGTAGATGGAATTTCGTTTAATTTTAACCTTAAATGTGAGATTATAAAAACATATTTCAGTAATTCAAGGAAAACAGTCTAATCACGTAATTGTAGATCAAGTCATCAAAATGCCTTATAACAACATTCCAATCATCCAAACACCACATTCAGATTACAAATCCTAGATGGATTTATAATTAAAAAAATTCACGTTTTTTTGTTTACAAAACGACAAAGTTTGGTTTACTCGGACCTTGCACGGTCCGAAAATGCCCCCCCCCCCGCTTTATTGGAGGATTTGCCCTCCCCCCGCGGAAAAATGAAAAAGTACCCAAAAATTATGACGCCATTTTTTTAACCTGTTATGACGCCATCATTGCGAAATTTTTGCAGTTTTAGCATTATTTCAATGCATTTTAAGCCATTTTAAACCTATTTTTTCCTTACTTTCGCTTTTTTGTCCGTTTTTCCTTCTTTTTTCTTTCTCCCCTGCTTGTCCCCTCCGTTTTATTGCCCGCCCCCCTCCTAGTAAAACCCCGGGGGCAGTGCACAGGTCTGCTTTACTAACTTTGATTTTTTTATGTTGTTGTTGTTTTAAGTTTACTGAATTTCTATTATGAAAGGAGCAAAAAACTCTCTTCTTCTATCAACACAAACTTCTATCTAACTATTTATTGCAAGAATGCTGTGCGGCTCCATTTTCTGATTCTCTGTGCAATAGTGTAAGGATAAATTTTTAAAAATACTCTTTTTACAATTTCTACGCTAAAAATAGAAAACATTATGTTTTTAGTTTTTTCCACGTAAATAGAACAAAACTAGGCAGGAAAATTAAAGTATAAAGTCTTTTGTCTAGTATGGCCCATTCCTGCGATCGCCTTTTTCCTGTTACCACGGTGATACCTTTGCACCATCACGGTAAAACCTTTGTCTTACGGCGGGGCTATGTTTGTCTGACCATGGTGATGGTGTGTAAACTTTACCGCAGTTAACTCTACGCCTCATCTACGTGACAGATACCTAGATGATCCCTAATAAAATTTTCACAATTCCTACCGTACCAGCTTTATTCATTTTAATTTGCTTGCTTACTACGCAATGAGCGAGCGAATTAAGATGGTTAAACCTAAGGTAGCAAGCAATTATGCAGATTTTAATTACGTATAGAGTAGACTATTACGTATTACCTAAATATGACCTCCCAGAAGATACGTAACGTTAACCGCGGAAAGGTTTACACACCGAAATGGTCATACGAACATACCATTACCGTGGGACGAAGGTTTCATCGTGGCGGTATGAAGGTTTTATCGTGGTAACCACGGAAAAGGTAATTACAGAAACGGTTTAAAATAAGGGGGTGTTTTTAAATTCAAGAAAGTAATTCAAGTGGGGTTTCAAAATAATAACAAAATATTCCGCTTACCGAACACAAATTTAGCAAAACTTCCAAGAACGATAGATGTACACGAGGATTTTGTGGTTAATACTGTTTTATTCAAGAACTTTAAATTATTGAAATTCTCCCCTTTACATATTTTATTTTGGGGCACCGGGGACTCCCCCTAGGGGGTGTGTGGTTTTTTCGCAAAAAACTCAAAAAATTTTTTGGGTTTTTTGGGGGACCCCCTCTTTTAGTTCTAGGCCTATTTTTGGGAAGCACTGCCCAAATCACGGGAGGCTGCCCGTCTTATCCATATGCTATGAACCTACTCTAACATGGTAATATAAAAAATAAATGATTACTGCATTTCTGAAATTTCGTTATTCTTTTGAATTATTTTCTTTTCAAGCGATTCCATAGTGACTAAGTTTTCATCATGGTCCTTTTTTATATAGGAAAACTGTTTTTCCATGTCGTTTACAGTATTTTGTAATTTAGACAACCTAAATAGACAATTTCTCAAATAACAAAAGTTTATTTTTTTTAATTTTTCAACGGTTTTAAACCAATGCTATTCAAATTTTATAATTTTATGTTTATACTGAATTCTTATATTTTTTTAAAATCTTCTGCAGTTTAAATCACTGGCAAACTCCGCCACCGACTGCACTGTAGGGTTGGTGCCTGTCCCAAGCCAGGAGCGCCTGTCTAAATTCCAGGCGTAAGGAGGAGGGTTGACAAATGGTTTATTACCGTTATAAAATCACAGAAAATTTCCGTAAAAGGCGAAACATACCTCTTTTGGTTTGTTTCTGCCTTAGCTGCTACACTTAATTGACTCAGTCGTTAAGTGGCTCGGTACGCAGCACCTATAGTACTCTATAATATTCTTTTTTATCACAAAAAAAATGTAATTTTGCTCTATTTTTCTAAACACTCACCTTTTACAGCTAATAATCAAAACCAAATTTAATCAAATATTCAATCACTTTGTACTGCTGGCCCTCTTGTTTTTGGTATTGCTTAGTTGTTTACTATTAAGCTCATTCTTAAATTGTATGTGGGGTTAGTCTTGTTTGTGTGTGTGTACGTGTGTGTGTGTGTGTGTGTGTGTGTGTGTGTGTGTGTGTGTGTGTGTGTGTGTGTGTGTGTGTGTGTTTGTGTGTGTGCGTGTGGTTGGGCGTGTGCTTACGCGGTAGTGTTTGTTTATCTGTGTCTATCTATACATGCGTTCATGTGTGTGTGTGTGTGTGTGTGTGTGTGTGTGTGTGTGTGTGTGTGTGTGTGTGTGTGTGTGTGTGTGTGTGTGTGTGTGTGTGTGTGTGTGTGTGTGTGTGTGTGTGTGTGTGTGTGTGTGTGTGTGTGTGTGTGTATGCGCCAGTCTATGTGTATGTGCGCTTGTTTGTTCCATGTATGTATTCGTATTGCGTAATTATAAGGGTAATAGTGGTATTTAGGGTGCATTTATGGTGTATTTCTGGTTGTTTATTTGCGCTTGTTTATGTGTGTGTGTGTTTTGTGCTCAAGTATATGCAATTTTACTCTATTTTTTGCATTTTTGGCTTGAATGAACATGTATTGTATGTTTGTATTCTGTCTTGCTTTTGCCTCTGCAGGCAGTAACAGGTAGGTTTCTATCTTATTATAATTTTGTGTACTTTGTGTTTCATTGGCTATATGTTTTTATTTTTTATTTTCTTTTTAGTTTTTCAGGTCAAGTCAAATATTTTGTTTAATTCTCAGGCAAGATTAAGCAGAACAAAACTGAATCTAAGAATGCGTCAAGCCTAAACGCCTGGAGTTCCACCGGTGTATAAACAACTAATAGGGACTCTAATTTATCTGTACTTCTTACAATTATAAACTTTAGAAAATATATTTATCAAGTATTTTTTAACTTCTACTAACCCCTACTAACCCTCTACAAAAAACCTGCCACAAGTTTGGTTTTATTTATATCTAGTCCCTCCTTTTATAGTAATGTACTAAGGTGCTGCTGTCAGAGAGAGGTGAATCGGTGTGCGTTAAGCGGCCAACACCTCTGGCGGCAGCCTGCCACAAACCACAAACCACACTTTTTTTAGGACTTTTTAGGGGGGGTATGATTTGGCGGGTCGGGGGGTTCTGTAAATAATTTTTATTTTTTTTTTTTATTTATTTTTTATTATAATTTTGGGAAAAAATTGTGTTGTTCTTAAAGTAAAAAATAGAAATAATTTGGGGGGGGGGAGGGGATTTACAGCAGGGGTGGGGGGAGAGAAGGGTATGGGGGAGGGGGACGATTCAGGGGTCAAAGGGGAGAGGGAGACCCACCGCCCCTTCCCCCCCCGTTTACCCCCCCCCAAAACCCCCGACCAACCTGCCCATGTATGGCCCCAAAGAGGTTTTTTAATAGATTAAATTATAATTACATAGAATACATAGAATAAAAATGTCCAAAAATATCTTAGTCTGCTTTTACATATTTTTTTACAATTTTTTTCTTATCTTAATCCATATAAACGATTCACCTCAAAAATGAGAGTGGAATTCGGAGGTATTTTTGGCGGAGAGCCACCTGCACCGTAAGCGAACTCGGGTTTGCATGTCAAAACAGCCTTTTCACCTTTTTTCATCGAAGCTACACCGAGATCCCATGCTTTTATCACTTGGCCTTTGCCTAAAAAAAGTGAGGACGATTTTTTTATTGATTAAAATTTATGGTTTTAGAATGCATTAGGATTTTCTGATAAATTTTTATGAGACAATATAAGCAGAAGAGGAACTCATGCCAAGCTTCGCCAAGGAAGGGGGTTACTCCTCTTAAGTATGAAAACATCTGGGGTGTGGTTTAAAATAGCCATTATGAAATTCTATTATAATATATATGCCACTGAATTTATAGTTTTAACATGTATAATATAGTTTACCATTGAATAGCTATGCCCTAAGGCAAAGACACATGCTTTTTTAATTATGTATTTAATGGCACAATACATTGGAATTAAACAAAAAAAAATACTATAAAATACCAAGTACACACTTTTTGGGTATTTTTATGCTTTTGGAACGTATATGGAATGATTCTAAACTTATATTAATACTAAAAAACATAACGGTCCCCCCTTAAAAATCTCTCCTTTTTTGGGGTGAGGGGGCAGCGGCAGGCGCCCCCCTCTTCTGGCTACGCAACGCCACTGAATGTTTTTGGTAGATATCAATGACAATTTTGGAAAAAAAATACGCTTCTTCACGATTTTTGTTGTTATACCTGTTTAAACCTATTTTACATAAAAACATTAAATAAAAATAAAAAAAACTTTTAAAAAATTTTATCTTTTTTCAATGTATAGGTAACCCCCTATCCTAACTGATTGAAAACAGGTTTATAGGTTGTTTGGGGCGCTTTTTCAGCTTCTGATAAGCATTATTTTCATAAATATAAAATTTTAATTTTTTGACCTTTAATAATGAACAAAAAAACATGAATTTTGAAATCTTGATAAAAAAACATAACATTTCCTTTTCTGAGGCTTTTTTTTCGAACTCGGGTATCATTTTTAACAAAACCTCACAAACATAAGTAAATAAAAACAGTCGTGAAATATTTTTTTTTAATTTTAAAATATTTTGTTTTGTTACTTTTTTGTCCCAAAAATAAATTTTACATTCTTGTAAAATAATCATTATTATGACAAGTAATTAATTCTGAAAGCCGTTTTTTATGTTTTTAAAGTTAAAACACACTTTTAGAAGTTTTTATTGAATTTTAAGTGATTTTCAAGGTGTTTTTTTTTGGAAAAAGCACCGAAATTTTCACAGCATTTTAAAAAAGAGAGAACTTATTAAAAAAAAACTGGTGCGACTAGGTTAAAAACTATGGTTACTACGTGAAAAAGCGAGTGTTAATGGTTCAGGATTTTAATTTTCATGCATGTAGCTCAAAAGGGTAAAAAATACCGATATTCAAAATACAGCATAGGTGAACTCGTTTTTGAGAAGAAAAAAAAAATTCAAAATTTTCAAAATTTCATATTTTTAAAATTTTGGGGTTTAAATAGGTAAAAAAAACACCTTTCTATGTTAATTTTGGGCTTAGATTTCATTAAAACCTTTGAGTTTTGAGTTGTATTTTAGAAGATATGGGGGTGTTTTTTTTTGGAAAAAATCGGGTGTTTTTTTTTGTTCACTTACCTATCTATACAAGTAGAAATAGCTCGTGTCAGTCATACGGTTGACAATTGACAATTATTTTTCCTGTATTTTCGGATTTTTGTTTTTTAACTGATTCCTTCTATGCTCAATGTCTATTATTTCCTGGACTAAAATTTTTCCAATGATGCCTCAATTAGGGTAATGTTTTCTGGTTGGAAAAGGCGGTCCCTCGCTTTTTTTAATGAAAATCGGTTCTCCTGCATAAAATTGGTTGTCGAAAAATCGTTTGTCCTATTCAGTAACATTCAAACATTTTATGGCATTTCCCGGATTGTAAGCATAGGTGAGAACGGTCCGGGAAGCTAGAGGGCGTGGACCTGGGGTAAATCAAATTTTTAATTCTAGGAGGGGGTCCCAGGGGGGTCCGGACCCCCCTAGCTTTTTAGGGGGGTCGACCCGGGGTGCAAAATTTTAAAATCTAGAGGGGGGTCAGGTGGGGTCTGGTGTCCTAAGCAAAACAGTTTTAAACGATAATAACTTCAATAATTGTTCTTTTTAGAATTAGAGATAATAGTACGTTTATTGAATAAAAAGAAATATTTAGGTATAAAAAGGGTGTAAAAACATGAATTTGTGTTAAAAATTCACGTTTTTGCAATAAAATTTAGTATAAAAAAGTACTTAAAATTTTCTCAAGAGAGGAGAGGGGGAGGGGTTAGATTTTAAATTCTAGAGGGGGGTCAGGGGTAAAAAATTCAGAAATTTGGGGGAGGGGAGCCCTGGATTTTCGTCTGGGGGTTCCGAAATTTTGAGGCTAGGGGGGGGTGGACCCCACCCTGCCCCCCTTTCTCACCATGATTTTAAGCGTTGCAACAATAATCATTTAGCCCTATTAGTGGTTGGGTTGTTGTTGTTGCATTACCTGAAACTTATCTTTGCAATGCAGATGCAAACGGCAGGCGCTAAGACAAGCCAGGAAGGGCAAAAAAATTTCACCCCTATGGTTGAGACTCTTCGTCCAACATTAATAATGATGTTGGCAACCTGTAACGCTAGAGTGTTCACTGCATGCAGTGTTCACCCACTCCGAGGTCTTGGTCTAAAGGATTTTTTAAGTCGCCTCATATTGATCTTACTATTTAACGTCGTACATGAGCAGCAAAGCCGGATTTTTTTGTAAGGGAGGACCCTTACGTTTTTTGAATTTTGGGAGAGAAAATTTTTTTTTCTTAAATATTAATACAGAAACTTTATTGATGCCTTCCAAAAGCATATTAATAGTCAAAAAACCAAATTTTCCCCGCCTCGCGGGTGGTTTAAATTGACAATTTTTCTCAGTTTTTTCAATTTCAAATTGATTTTGCAGCTCAATAATTAAGGCATACATGTTAAATAAAAATACTATAAACACTATTAACCTTTTATTAACGTTTTAAACACATGTTTTAAATGGATAGGAATAAAAAAACCTTAAATTTTGTTTTAATTATCATCTGGAATTAAAATTTCTAGTGTATTTTAGCGCCTTAAATTAAAAATTTTCTCCCCTGGGGGCATTCTGCCCCCCGGACCCCCTGACAAGGGGCTCTGCCCCTTGACCCCGTTAGAGGGCTCTCGCCCCCAGACCACCCCCCCTCAGGGTTAGTATGTACCCCCTCCAGACCGCCCCTCCGAAATGAAATCCTGGGCACGCCACTGATAGAGCTGTATTTGTCCACTGGTTTGCTAGATGGAAAACTGCCATGTTTGGCCGATGTATAACAACCTTTTTTTAGCCATGCCAAGCTGGACTCAATTCTATGAGAGAAAAGATCCAGCAACCATGGCACCCGAAGGCCCGTTGGGTGCTGCCTGAAGATCAGTATGGTCCTGGTGGCACAATACCACAGTGGTTGGGTAGAAGGGTCTTTCCACCTTTTGTCAAAAATGCGTTGTATATCATAAAGATGTATGTGTTGATCTTTTCAAAAAAGTATTATTTTCAGATTCACCATTTGCTATATTTCCTACCAATAAGTTTTAGTAAAATCTGAAACAAAAACAATTAGTTACAAACTACATAGGGACCCCCCCATGGTAGAAACACGTTGTCCAGCATAAAGATGTCCATGCTAAATTTTTCAAAAATTTAACCCCTCCACGAAACTCCCTGGCCTATAAGCTTTCCAATGATACGTCATTTAGATTATTCCGTTGGGTGGTTAGCGAGAAGGGTACCTGCTCTTTCGGGCGGGTAAGTTTTATTTTCAGGCGCACCAGGCGAACAGGAATATTTAGGCGCGTCAGGAACGAGCTTAAGCCAACGCGTTCCTAAGCCTAAGCGAAGGCTAAAAACAAGATAAACTTTCTCTGCGCAGCTATTTTAAAAACTTTAAGTTGTTTTTAGGCTTTGCTTTGGAACGCGTAAGCTCGTTCCTGACGCGCCTGACGTTCTTGTTGCTTCTGAAAGTACAAATTACCTTACGGCAAAAAAGCGTTGTCCAGCATAAGATGTCAATATTCTTTTTCCAAACATTCATCCTTCTTACAACATTCTTTGAATGATATATCATGTAGCCCAATTTTTTTGTGGTTGGGATTGGGAAGGAGGCTGCATTCCTCTTTAGTAAAAAAAACATGTTTTGTATACTTTTGTCCAGTATAAAGATGTCCATGTTGATCTTTTCAAAAAAGTATTATTCTGATTCATCAATGACTAATAACTCCTACCAATAAGAAAGCCAAATCAGAGATAAAGAATTTTTAGTTAAAAAACCCATTGGCCCCCTCCTTTGGCGAAAACACGTTGTCCAACATTAAGCTGTTCATGCTAAATTTTTCAAAACTTTAAACCTTCAACGACACTCTCTGGGCTATAAGCTTTCCAATGATATGTCATTTAGTTTTATCTGTTGGGTCGTTAGGGAACTCACACACAGACGCACATTACATCTATTTATTATAATATAATTATATTATAATATTATAATACAAAATTTTGGATAGGGATTTAGTCCAAATCCTAAACTCTGTAAAAGAGCTAAAAAAAATTTCCGCACTGCACGAGTGTTAATTAACTTCTTCATGCCACATACTTTATTTTTTCCTATTATTTAATAAAAACAATCCATAAAACAAAGAAAAAATTTTACAAACAATTTGATACCTAAAAATTTTCGATTTCCAAAACATTAACAATTGAAAACAAAGTACATTGAATTACAGCTGAGCAATGCAAAATGCGAGAAAACGTTTTTTTTTAAATTATAGGGTAAATGAACGAAAAAAACTTTTTGGCGACCCCCTCAAAAAAAATTACTAAAGCCTTTAGCTTATTCAAAATATGTCTATAGGTTGTCTGGGGCGCTTTTTTGGCTTCTGATAACCATTTTTTCATAAATATAACCTATTAAATGAGAAAATTAGGAAAAAAGGTGTTTTTTTGTTACTTTAAAAAAACCAACACTTTTTCCTTAAAAAAACACTTCTTTTTAAGGTCCCTCCGGACAGTTTTTAATTTACATCGTTCAATAAAAAAACTAGTAGAAATAAAGAACAAAATTTTTTTTGCTTACATAAAATGTATTTTTTATTATTATTGTAATTATAGAGAATTATAATATTTAAAAATATACCAATGGCGAATATTCAAATAAGCGGCAAAAAGTAGGTAACAAAATGCGGTTTAAATATTTACAAATATTTTTTTTTGTTTTGATTCATTGAAAAAAATTGTAATAAATCTAAAATAAATATTAATATTAAATAAAAAATATTGCTATGAAACTACAGTTCACAGTGGGAATCGATCCTTTGACCTCAAAAATTTGAGCCCTAGGCGTTACCGACTGCGACACACGTCCATCTGCTCAAAGAGGTTTATAAACCTACGGCCATTATTAAATTTAAAATATGCACACAACAGATTAACAGTACGAGAGCTATTATTGCAGTTTAAAAACCATATGTTTCAATAAAAACTACTATTTGCAGCTTTAAATTTCACCAAACTAAATTAAGTCCGCGTTTTTTTTTAATCGCCGCAATTTTGAAAAAATTAACATCCATTTTTTGCGGAAAATCGTATATTAAACCATAAATACTAAAATGTTTCCGTTGGTTTTTACAAACGTGAAAAAGGTTAACAGTTCCCCTTTATTGGAAGTATTTTTTAATTAATACTGAGCAGTCAATATTGTTAAGGGTTTTAAAAAAAAATTCGTTGCAATTTGATTTTTAATATCAATTATTTCAACTACTGCTAATAATATCATGAATGTGCACCTTACAATCGTGATATTTCTGCCTTTTTAACACCCATATTATTTCTTTATGGAAACATTTCTGTATTTCGCAAAACCTCGTATGCCAAAAATCGCAATTTTCCATTACTTAAAAAAACTGTCTGGAGAGACTTTAAGCTATTTGAAAAAAAATATCATTTTCAAGCTCTCCAAACGTTTTTCTAGCTATATAACTACTTTAAATTTCATGGTTTTTTGATTAACACATACAAAAAGTTTTAAAAAAATCGTTTTTTTTTCTCGAACTTTAAAAAAAAATTTAGCGATAATACAAAATTTTAGACCTTTTCCTGTATTTTCAGAGTAAGAGTTTCAGTCAATTTTGGATTTATTAAAGTTTTTACATAGAAAAAAAAGTTCAAAAAATATCATTATTTCCACTTTTTTGTCTATAATTGTAATTTTTAGCCCTTTTTAAAGCTACAAAAACTGTTTTTATTAAATCTACGCACTTTTTTACCCCAGAAAAGCAGTTTGAAAAATATTTTTTACAGTTTAGTGATTTTATTGGAATTTTAATCCTTTGACATTTAATTTTATAAGCAGAAAAACATGAATTTTGAAATCTTGATGCAAAAACATAATAATTTTTTAACTGAGGCTCTATTTTTGAACTCGGAAATTATTTTTAACAAAACCTCACAAACATTTAAGCAGATAAAAACAGTGATGAAATTTTTTTAAAATTTTTTTTACTTTTTTGTCTCAAAAATAAATTTTACATTCTTGCAAAATACATCATATGACAAGAAAAAAATTTTAAAAGCCGTTTTTTATATGTTTTTAAAGTTAAAACACACTTTTAGAAGTTTTAATTGAATTTTAATTGATTTTCATTTCAGGATGTTTTCATGAATGTAGCTCAAAAGGGTAAAAAAAAATTACCGATATTACAAACACAGCATCCTGAACTTGTTTTAAAATTCAAAATTTTCTAAATGTCATATTTTTCGAATTTTGGGCTTAAAATAGGTTAAAAAAAAACTTTTCTATGTTAATTTTTGGCGTCAACTTTATTAATACCTTTAAATATATAATTGTTGTTAATCCATATATTGTTGTTAATTGTTTGACTTTTTATTACCGTGATCGGTTTGCGAATTGATTCGATATTTTATCATATTATATTTGTTGGTTGTTAGAAATAAATAAATAAATTAAATTTGAGTTGTATTTAAGAAGATATGGGGGGTGTTTTTTTTGGAAAAAATCAGGTTTTTTTGTTCACTTACTTATTAAACTTATCCTAGCCTTTAAATTTTTAATCTTACTATTATCTACAAATAACAATATAAAGGGGGAGGTCCAGCGTGGTCGTATCAGGATTAAAAGTGGAGACCAATAAAAAAACCAGGAACCAGGATTACCAAACAAAATTACACAAGAAAATTTTTAGCACTGAGCGAGCGGAGCGTAGCGCGAGAAAATTTTTAAAAAATGGCCGTTCTAGACCCTAAAATTTAATCAAAATCAAAAGTTAATTTAATCAAAATAAGGTTTACCATCAAATTTTTCCCTTTGTCGACAAAAAAGGCGGTATAGACCAGTGGCGTGCCCAGGATTTCATTTTGGGGGGGGGGCGGTCTGGGGGGGTAAATACTAACCCTGAAGGGGGTCTGGGGGCGGCAGCCCCCCCCCCCCGTAATGGGGGGTCTTGGGGAGCCCCCCAGCGGGGTCAAGGGGCAGAGCCCCTTGTCAGGGGGGTCCAGGGGGCAGAATGCCCCGGGGGGTGAAAATTTTACATTTAAGGCGCTAAAATACACGAAATTTTAATTCCAAATGATGTGTATTACAAAATTTAAGGTTTTTTATCCTTTTCTATTTAAAACAGGCGTGTTAAACGTTAATAAAAGGTTAATAATACTTATAGTAGTTTGATTTAATATATTTGCCTTAACTGTTGCATAGCATAATCGATTTGAAATCGAAAAACTAAGACAACATGTGAATTTAAACTACCGGTTTTTTTTACTGTTAATATGCTTTTGGAAATTCAAAAAACGTTAAGGGTTCTCCCTTACAAAAAAATCCGGCTTCGCCGGATTTCGGGGGGGGGAGGGGGGCGGCCCCCCCTGCCCCCCTGGGCACGCCACTGGTATAGACCTCCTAGACCCCCCTGGCTACGCCAATGAGTATAATATATAGCGCCTCCATAAATTTGGGGAGGGGTGCATACAGCTTTATTTCGGCGAGGCTGCCCACTTATGGATTAGTCCCAAGTAATTATTTAGTATTAAATTCTTACCAAGAGTAAAACTGAATTGCTCTCCTTTGTCTCTGCTGCTGTCGAATTTAGTGCCATCTTCCAGAGTTCCCACATAGTGAACTGAAACTGAATCACCTTTGCCAGGGAATGAATCTCCAACGCCTTCTTGCAATATTTGTTTAACTACACCGCCATCCTAAAATCATTTTTTAAGGTTTTATACGATACTCTACTTGTAAACAACAATCACAGATGTTTCTGGGGGGAGACAAACGAATCCCCCCTAGAGTCAAAATTTCGGATCCCCTTCCTCTGGAAAAATACAAGGGCCCCCCGCCATATTTTTTTGGGGGGCTGGGGGTTGGCAGAGGAGTCCAATCCCCCTCTATAGCCAAAATTTCGAATCCCCCCTTAAAAAATCCAGAAGCCCCTCTTTCATAGGTGTTTTTGGTCGAGTCCGCTAGGGGGGGTGTCCACCCATAGATGTTTTTGGGGGGGGGGACCGGGGGGTGCACCCCCCCCCCCCCCTAGAGCCAAAATTTTGGACCCCCCCCGGGAAAAAATCCAGGGGGCCCCCCCTCCCCCCCCCCAAGCTCGAGAGCGGTCCGACCTACCCCCCCCCCCCTGGAAGGCTCGACCCCCCTCCCCCCCCCAGCCAGACCAATTTGGAAGTATATTTTTTTATTTACTGTCAAAAACACAGGTTTTTAGTTAAAAACAGTGTTTAAATACACTTTTTAGGCCTAAATAGGCTGTTTTAATACATAAAATTCAATATTAGACCTAAAAACACTTAAATTATTGAGTTTAAAAAATTTTTGCTGAAAAATTGGGACCCCCCTGACCCCCCCCCTAAATTTGAAATCCTCGCACCCCGGGGTCGACCCCCCCCTAAAAAGCCAGGGGGGTCCGGACCCCCCTTGACCCCCCCCCCTAAAAAATTTTGGCCTTCCACCCGGGGGGGACCCCCCCCCTAGCGGACCCGACCAAAAACATCTATGGTTCCACCCCCGGGGGAAGGCCAAATTTTAGGGGGGGGGGGGGGTCCAGGGGAGTCCGCCCCCTGGCTTTTTAGGGGGGGTCGACCCCGGGTGCGAGATTTCAAATTTAGGGGGGTGGGGGTACGGTGGTTCCAAATTTTTAGCAGAATTTTTTTAACTCAATTATTTAAGTTTTTAGGTCTAATATTGAATTTTATATACTAAAATAGCCTTTTTAGGCCTAAAAAGTGTATTTAAACACTGTGTTTTACTAAAAAAAGTGTTTTTGACAGTAAATAAAAAAATATACTTCTAAATTGGTCGGAGAGGGGGGAGGGGGTCAGCCTCGCTAGGGGGGGGGGGTCAGGCCGGACCGCTCTCGAGCTTTGGGGAGGGGGGCCCCCCTATTTTCTGGGGGGCGTCCAAAATTTTGGCTCTAGGGGGGGGGTGCACCCCTCTGTCCCCCCCAAATACACCTATGCCCTCTTTCCCGCAAAGCAAATCCCCCGCAAAGCTCGAGAGCTGTCCGGCCTGACACCCCCACTAGCGAGGCTGACCCATACATGGGCACGGGGTTAGAGGGTTGGGGAAGGGGGGTTAACCATACGTAAGCAAGTTGATCCGGAGTGGCGGAGGGGGGAAGGTTAAACCGCTAATTAGGGGAGGGGCTTAAAATGAAAGAAACGCAAAATACCCATATCGTTTTTTCCTGGAGTGCATTTTACTCATATCGTTTTTCGATTTTGAAGAAAAAATAGGTAAAAAAACACTAATTTTAGGTCAAAAAGCCCTTTTTATTGCATTTTTGAGCTTTTTACTGTTTAAAACATTCATTTTGACCTCAAAACTTAAGTTTGGAGGCAGTTAGAAGTCATTTTAAAGACATGTTTTTTCTTTATTTTTCCAAAATTGGGGGGTTCTTCCCCCCCACTTCTGAGTGGGGGGTTAAATCGCCCCTCTTAGAATTCGGGGAGTTAATCCCCCCTGAACCCCCCCGTGCCCATGTATGAGGTTAATTCCCCAAATCCTGAGAAGGGGGGTTTAACCCCCACACTCAGAAGTGGAGGGAGAGAAAAGGTTATCCAGCCAATTTTGGAAAAACGAAGAAAAAAATGTTTTAAAATGACTTCTAACTGCCTCCAAACTTAAGTTTTGAAGTCAAAATGAATGTTTTAAACAGTAAAAAGCTCAAACATGCAATAAAAAGGGCTTTTTGAAATAAAATTAGCGTTTTTTTCCTATTTTTTTCTTCAAAATCGAAAAACCGATTTCGGTAAAATGCACCCCAGAAAAAAAAAACGATATGGGCATTTTGCGTTTCTCAGATTTTAACCCCCCCCCCTAATTTAGGGTTTAACCCCCCCCCCACTCTGGACCAACTTGCCCATGTATGGGCTGAGCGAGCCCCATCCCCTCCCAACCAATTCGGAAATATGGTTTACTTTCAAAAATACGGTTTTTTAGTTAAAATCAGTGTTTAAATACACTTTTTAGGCTTAAATAGGATGTTCCAGTATATAAAATTCAATATTAGACCTAAAACACTTAAATTATTGATTAAAAAAACTGTTAAAAAATCGGACCCCTCTGACCACACCCCCCCCCCCTTAATTTGAAATCTCACAACCGGGGTCCGGCCGGACCCCCCTGGCTCCCCCACCCCTTAAAAATTTTGGTCTTCCACCTGGGGATGGACCCCCGCCCCTAGCGGACCTTACCAAAATACTTATGGCCCCCGCCTCCCCCCAAGCTCGAGAGCGGAACGACCTTACCCCCTCCCACAGGTGGGGAAAATAAAGGGGTGGTTGGGGGCAGTGGCGTCGTGCTCCCGGGAAGGGGGGGGCGGTCGCCCTCCTCGAAATCCGGTGAAGCCAGATTTTTTCTTAAGGGAAAGAAATTTTTTCGTTCCCTTACGTTTTTTTTAATTTTGGGAGAGAAAAAATTTTTTTTTAATATTCATACAAAAACCAAAAACATTCCTGGAACCTTCCAAAAGCATAAGCAAGAGCATAGTCAAAAAACCAAATTTTTCTCACTTCGCGGGTAGTTTAAATTGACAATTTATCTTTCTTCGATTTCAAATCGATTTTAGGTAAGTGAACAAAAAAACACAGACCTGTGCTCGCCCCCCCTGGGGTTTTATTGGGGGGACAATTCTAAAACGGGGGGCACGGGGGGGGGCAACTTTTTTTAAACGGGCGGGGGGCAATAAAACGGGGGGCAAGCAGGCAAGGGAAAAATAAGACAAAAAAGCGAAAACAAGGTAAAAATAGGTTTAAAATCGCTTAAAATACATTGAAATAGGCTAAAAACTGCGAAAAATTCACGATGATGGCGGCATCATAGGTCAAAAATGGCGTCATAATTTTAGGGTACTTTTTCATTTTTTGGCGGGGGAGCAAATAAAACGGGGGGCAAATCCTCCAATAAAGCGGGGGGGGGCATTTCCAGACCGTACACAGGTCCGAAAACACCCGATTTTTTCCAAAAAAAACCCTCCATATCTCATTAAAATGACCGTTCTAAACCCCCAAATTTTTATCCTTGGCGACCCAAAAAGGGGGGTCCCAAATTTACCCCTTTGCCGACCCAAAAGGGGGGGTCTAGATTCCCTAGACCCCCCCCCTGGCTACGCCCATAATTACTTGTCATAATAATGATGTATTTTACAAAAATGAAAAATTTATTATTAAGACAAAAAAAGTAAAAAAAAAAAAACAAAAAAAATATTTTAAAAATTTTAAAAAAATATTTCATCACTGATTTATTTACTTAAATGTTTGTGAGGTTTTGCTAAAAATAATTCGCGACGCGAGTTCCAAAACAGAGCATCAGCCAAGAAAATGTTATGTTTTTGTTATCAACATTTTAAAATTCATGTTTTTCTGCTTACTATTATGCCTAAAGTTTAAAATTTTCACAAAATCACTAAACTGTAAAAAATATTTTTCCAACCTGCTTTTCTGGGGTAAAAAAATGCGTGGATTTAATAAAAATAGTTTTTGTAGCTCTAAATTTGACAAAAATTACAATTATAGACAAAAAGTGGAAATAATGATATTTTTGAACTCTTTGTAAAAATTTTAACAAATCCAAAATTATTGCAAAAAATAACGTTTCTGGGGTAAAAAGTTGTGTAGAATCTATTAAAACTGAAATTTTTACTCTATAAAAAGTATATATCTATACAGAAAAAGGTCTAAAATTTTAATTTATCACTAAAAATTTAAAACTCGAGAAAAAAAAACGATTTTTTTCAAACTTTTTTCTATGTGTTAATCAAAAAAATCAAAGTAGTTTTATAGGTAGAAAAACGTTTGGAGAGCTTAAAAATGTTGTTTTTATAGTTTAAGAATTAAGTGTTTAAGAACCAATTTTCGAAGTGTTTTTTTAAGGAAAAACTGTTTGGTTTTTTTTGGAAAAAGTGACCAAAAACCCCTTTTTTCTAATTTTCTCATTTAATATGATATTGGATATATTTATGAAAAAACGGTTATCAGAAGCTAAAAAAGCGCCCAAAAAACCTATAGACCTATTTTGAATAAGCTAAAGGCTTTAATAAATTTTTTTAGGAAGGTGCCAAAAAATGTTTTTTTTCACTTACGTACCTACCTATATGCCGTTCAAAAGTTAAGACATCGTGTTAAATCAAACTACTATAAAGATTATTAACCTTTTATTAACATTTTAAACACATGTTTTAAATATAAAAGAATGAAAAACCCTCAAATTTTGTAATAAACATCATTTGGAATTAAAATTTCTACTGAATTTTAGCGCCTTAAAATTAAAAGCTTTCTCCCCCAGGGCCAGGGCGAATTCTGCCCCCCAGACCCCCTTCAGGCAGTGGCGTGGCCAGGATTTCATTTCGGGGAGTCGGTCTGGGGGATTAATACTAACCCTGAAGGAGGGTCTGGGGGCGAAAGCCTCCCAGCGGGGTCAAGGGGTAGAGCCCCTTGTCAGGGCGGTCCGGGGGCGGTCCTGGGGGGGGGGGTTCTCCCCCCCAAAATTTGGATTTTGCTGACACTCCCCTTAAATTTGGGGTCATCCGGGACCCCCCCCCCCCCAAATTCGCCTCCCAAAGAAAAATTTTGCATATACTGAACTGAAAAATTTTTCTCACATAGCACGAGTGTTGTTCCTCTTTCCCGTTCACTACCCTTCTTTCTTTCTTGAGTCCCGCTACGCGGGCGGGCTGGAGTCACAATTTTGTTTTCATTTTTCAATTGCCAATCAATTATCCATTAAGAGAATTGACTCAAGGCATAATACTTAATGAACTTCTTATAAAACACTATTATCCTTTTAACATTTTAAACACATGTTATAAAATGTATAGTATAGCTATAAAAAACCTTAAATTTTGTAATTAGTATCATTTGGAATTAAAATTTCTAGTGTATTTTAGCGCCTCAAATTATAAATTTTCTCCTCCAGGGGGCATTGTTCCCCCCAAACCCCCCCTGACTGAATTTTTAAGATCACAGAAAATTATGTAGAAATGAGGTAAAAAAACAAAAGTAAAATGTATGTTCACGCAATCACTAGGGGACGATTTCTGAGCAGTTTTTAGCACATATTATAAAAATTTTCACCTTCGGTGGCCGGGGGACACCCCGCAGACCCCCCGGCCGACGCTTCGCGTCGGCGGCGACGCTACGCGGCGCAGCAGCGGCGCTTCGCGCCGCTTTGACAACACTTTTTCTTCCCCCCACCCCGACCGACGCCCCTGAAATAAAATCCTGACTGCGCCATTGCACATTATTATTAAAAGAATTAAAAAAATAAAATTTATAAGCTTGCCAATAAGGTCTTATTTTAATCTTACACAGTTTTAAAGCATTTATAAGCTTGTTTTACGTTTTTTTACGCGTTTTAAGCTCATTTTAAGGCAGCGCGGAAATATTAGGTACACCCCCCCCTCAAAATTTGGGTCTTGCTGGGCACCCCCCCCCCCTAAAATTTGACCCCCCCCTATACCCCCCCAAAATCCGAGAGGCTGCCCACCTATGCCCACCCCCCGAGCCAAAGGACCAGTTACCGGTAGCCCCCCTGCTGCCGGCCCATGCTCATGTATGTAGACGAGCTGCCAGTGGCGTGTCCAGGATTTCATTTCGAGTAAACGGTCTGGGAGGGGGGTAAATACTAACTCTAAAAAAGGTCTGGAGGCGAGAGCCCTAAGCGGGGTCAAGGGGCAGAACCCCTTGTCAAGGGTTCCAGAGCAGAATGCCCCCGGGGGAAAAATTTTTTCATTTAAGGCGCTAAAATACACTAGAAATTTTAATTCCAGATGATACTCAATACAAAATTTAAGGTTTTTTATCCTTTTACATTTTCAAAACATATGTTTAAAATTTTAATAAAAAGTTAATAGTGTTCATAGTAGTTTGATTTAACATGTATGCTTTAACTTTTGAACGGCATAATTGATTTGAAATCGAAAAACTAAGATAAATCGTCAATTTACACTACCCGCTAAGCGGGGAAAATTTCTTTTTTTTTGTCTATTAATATGTCTTTGAAAAGGTTCAGGAAAGTTTCTGTATTAATATTAAAGAAAAAATTTTTTCTCTCAAAATTCAAAAACCGTAAGGGTCCCCCTCACGAAAAAAATCCGGCTTCGCCAGATTTTGGAAGGAAGGGGAGGCCGCCCCCCCCCCTGAGCACGCCACTGCCCCCTCTGGAAATAAAATCTTAGCTATGCCACTTAAACATGGTATATATTACTCTTCTATTAATATTTACTTTGTTTTCAGACAAGTCAATCAAAGTGTTCAAGTTTAATGATCCGCTAGCTTCGGACTGATTATCCGGAGACACCATTTTGTTGACTATAGAATTGGTTCTATTTTTTTGCCAAATAATAAGGTTATATAATTGATTATTTCTAAAAAAAAATTAAATTACAAAATAAAGGCAGACCTGTGTGCACAGTTAGAAAACATAGGTGTTTTTGGAGGGGACAGAAGGGCCCACCCACCCAGAGCCAAAATTTTGGACCCCCCCCCCTAGAAAAAAATTCAGCCCCTCCCCCAACAAAGCTCGAAAGCTCGAGAGCGGTCAGGCCTGACCCCCCCCCTCTAGCAAGGCTGACTTGAACCCCCTCCCCCCCTCTCCCCACCAATTTGGAATTATATTTTTTATTTACTGTCAAAAACACGGTTTTTTAGTTAAAAAGAGTGTTTAAATACACTTTTTAGGCCTAAATAAGCTGTTTTAATACATAAAATGAAATATTAGACCTAAAAACACTTAAATTATTGAGTTAAAAAAATTTTGCTAAAAAGTTGGACCCCCCTGGCCCCTTTTCTCTAAATTTGAAATCTCGCACCTGGGGTCGACCCGCCCTAAGATGCCAGGGGGGTCCGGACCCCCCTGGACCCCCCCCCTAAAAATTTTGGCCTTCCACCGGGGCGTACTCCCCATATCCAAAAACACCCTATGTTTGAAAATGCCCCCCCTGCCGCTTTATTGGAGGATTTTCCCCCCGTTTTATTACCCCCTGCAGAAAAATGAAAAAGTACCCAAAAATTATGACGACATTTTTTACCTATTATAACGCCATCATTGCGAAATTTTTACAGTTTTTAGTCTATTTCAATGCAATTTAAGCTATTTTAGACCTATTTTTACCTTATTTTCGTTTTTTTGTCCTTTTTTCCCTTCTTTTTTTCTCTTTTTTTTCTTTCCCTCCTGTTCGCCCCCCCCCCCGTTTTATTGCCCCCCCCGTTTTAAAAAAGTTGCCCCCCGTGCCTCCTCGTTTTGGAATCGCCCCCCCATTATAACCCCGTGGGGGGCAGTGCACAGGTCTGTAAAGGTGACGACCAATCTCACAACCGATGTCCGGTAAAGATTTCCACATCAACAATTTCCACGGAAAAAATTTCCAAGGCAATAATTTCTTGGAATTATTTTTTTTGGATGACTATTTCTGCGGAAATAATTTACGCGAAGGAATTTTTTCTGGTTCAAAGTAAATATTTCCGCAACAACAATTTCCGTGGAAAAAAATTCTGCAGCAGTATTTCTGCTGGAAGCTTATTTCCGCGGAAAAATATTTCATGAAGGAATCTTTTCCGCTTTTTTTCGTTTCTCTTATATAGCTGCGATGCGAACGTTGGCCTTTTCGTCCTAAATTGACAAATCGGTGTATGTGAACGTGTACAATTTTGAAAAATAGAACATTCGTTAAAATCCACTTTTTTAATTTTTAAATATTTTTAGCTGCTATGCGATGCATTAAAATTAAATAAACCTTAAAAAATTGAACATGTACTACTAAATGTACACATTTACCAACAAAAGCACACTTTTGTTGGATATATTTTGTTGGTCTTAACCAGGGGCGAGCAGGGGGAAGGGCGGCCATTCCCCTTCCCCCCTCAAAACGGTCAGACAGGGGGAAAAATAAGGATAGTGGCTGGGCGGGGGGGGGGGCGCCCCCCCCCCCCCCCCGAAATGGTCGCCAGATAGTAAAATTTGGGGGTTTTCAGAGGCTAAAAATTTATAATTTTTAAGCGCCTCGCTAATTGCTCGGCGCCAACCTATAAAATTATTTTAGTACCAGAATTACCACCCCCCCCCAAAAAAAAAATTCCGTTTCGCTTTACTCAGCGGTCACTTTCTATAGAATAGAATAGAATAAATTTATTTTTCATTAGAAATATGGTACAATCGTGTCATAAAACAAATAAAAATACTAAGAAAAAAACTATCTAACGAAGGGCAGGTAAACGTGAAGTACACTTACTTACTTACCTATATTCAGTATACAAAAACAAAATATTTAAAATACAAATTTGTCAAATGAATAGTATTAACAGAAATTAATAATAAAGTAACAACGTGTTAACATTTTCACAAACACATATATTATATTTTTATTTTAGATAGTACAGATTTGTGTATTTAAGATGCACGTGCATTTGTTTTCAATATTTTTAAAAATTGGCTATAATATTGTTAGAACTTTAAGGGATACTCGATGGCGGGTACTGTTATAGGGGCATTGTTCCATAC
>JASAMX010035019.1:0-26660 GCA_030248175.1 Microlaimidae sp. YZB2_3 | reverse complement strand
CACGTATATGTTTCTTACCACGTTTATGTGGCAAAAAAACTTGATCATGTAATGTTCTTTAAAAGTATTTGTAAGCTTAATTTATTAATATTATGTTTGTTTTAGCCTTTCCCTGATAAAGAAACATGTTGTTTGTTTCCAAACGTAGAAATAAAAGTTTTACGAGTCTGAGGATTACGCCCAAAAATACACAATTTTATGAGCATCGATATAATAATTATCAATGTCGTTCCAATTAACTGAGAGACTTTTAAAATCGTAAGTGCAATTGAGTACATGTTCCAATTGACAATGATACAAGACGCTAGCATAACAATATTTTTTTTAATGTAAATATCAGTTTCTTTGTTCACTGATTTATAAAAGGTAAGAGTATAAAACTAAAAAAAGTGTTAAGACATAAAACAAAACAAGAATTTCATAGCATTCGAACATTTTTGTGTATAATTTATTTTTAAAATAGTAACTAGCCTTAAAAATACTGAAAAGCAATAAGACTACTTGAAATATAAAAAGAATTGTTGTTTTGTTATGATTTGATTGTTATGATTTGATTTGATTTGATCTGTAACACAGTTTTGTGGTTGTTTTTTGTGGCCTGTAAAAAAATGACATTCTAAATAATGCCTTTGGAAAAAATATCTGCAAAAAATATTGCAAATAATTCTGCTATTAACTTTACAAATTTGGTAAAATATTTTCTGAGACACAGTGTCTTTTTTTTTAACATTTAATTATTGTCGTGACCTACAGTCCTAAGAAGAAATAAAAATAGTTTTTAAACGCACTATAATGCCGCCATAATGCTGGCACAGCGCTTAAATGGTTGTGATAAAAGGCGTTTAGAAGACTTGTAACATTAGGAGAAATTTGCGAATGGATTTTAGACCTTTTCTTTTGTGCACCATTATGTCCACCCAATTCCAAAAACCTAGATATTTTATTCTTTGATATAACTAAAATTAGATGTTTTATTGAAATGCTTTTCTAATAAAAAATTATTTGTGAACAACAACATTCCAAAAAAATGTTTTGAATTTATAAAAAAACGGGCTTCATTGCAAAATAGCAGCACAATTAAGTTTTTATTAATTATTCTAAATTTAAACTATTTTTGTCAATTAAAATTAAAAAGTTGTCACTGTGTAAAAAACAAAATATTTAATAAACCATGTTCTGGGCAGCTAAAATTAAGTGTTTACCCTCTTTTTACCTCCTGTTTAAAAAATTTGCCATTCTATAATACCTCTAATTGCTTCAAACGTGGGGCGTATGAGCAAGCAGAAAGGGAAGCGGCTGTGGTCTAACCCTGATTTCTTCTTTCTTTCCACATTAAATTTTTTTTTTTTTTTTTTTTTTTTTTTTTTTTTCTTATTGTTTTTTTATCAGCTAACGTCAAATTTTATCATGGATTATTGCGAAATTAATCTAAAACTTCCGGCATAAGTTTAAAACTTTTAGCACATCAGTCTAAAACTCTAACGACAAATAACTAAAAAAGTAAACAACGCATTTTGTTTGTTAAAAATAATTAAATGTTGATAACATATATTTTATAAATTTGAATAAAATTTTGCAATTGATTTCTCGTTTTTTATCGGTGTTTTTTATTCCGATATTTGTAATTAGTGCTAACAACAAAATAAAGAGACAACAAAAAATACACGGGTAAAAATTGCGTAGTCTATTTTGTTATTGATCACTTTTGAAAAAAATAATAAATAAAATATACGCATAATCACTGTTAATTATTAACCAATGTTATTATTCAGATATATATGTTTTTATATAAGCATCAAAATAAAAACCATCTAATATATTTTACAACAGAACACAATAATACTAAGATCTACTAAAAAAATGTATTAAACCGAAGAAAATACATAATAAATGAAATGTATTATTTATTTAGAAGATAGTAAATTATATCAACATATTTAATTAGGTTTGGATGTTTTCCATAGAATATAAACGATAATATTAATTAATCTTTAAAAAATCAAAGTGTAGTTACTTATTAATTATTATATTTAATTTTAATAATAATTTACGAAGCGTTGTTAATTATGAGGTTTTAAAATAAACTTAATTTAGGTCATGTTTTAACTATTAGATTTTTAGTAATCTGTATATGATCACAACAACGGTATTTACGCTATTTGAAAGTCACATGTGCTAATTTTTTTAAAAAAAAACATCGATGCCACACATTTTTAAGTGCTAAAAATTGTGTTGTACACTACTAAATTATCTTCTAATTCTGTTTGCTCCATATATTTTGTAAATAAATAGAAATATCACCGCTGATCAGCATTTTTAGAGGTATCCGTAAAATACGAAAAATAGATTATATGTATATAACAACTCAAAAAATGTATTTTGACTTTAAATATGTAAAATGAATAAACTAAAAATGTAAAGAAAAATTATAAACATAAAAAATACATAAAAAAAACTTAATAATGGGGTTAACTGATTTTAAACTCTGAAAAGTCTTTATTTTCGACAATAATTGGTATGCTTTCGTTATACGCAAATTATTTCATTAACAAACTGCATATTTCTACTTAGATTCTTAAACAAATATCATTTTTGTATAATTTTTCTGAATAGACAGCGTAACAGCTAGGGGCTCAAAACTAAAGTTATCCATATGTACACTGCAGGTCAGTCACTGTTCGAAACACAATATAGAAGCGATATATGAAAAAGAATAAAAGAAAATTAAATCAAAATATTAAATTTTTCTAAATAAATTTTTTTATATTAAATCTTTTTGCTATACACAAAATCTTAATATTAGTTTTTATATATTAATATTGGAATTGATTTAACAATTTTAAATTTTTTTTAATGATTAATATATTTGGTTTTGAATATGGTTAAGCATATGTTTTTATATGGAAAAATTTCTTGATCTTTTATGCACGTGTTAAACAATTAAGTATTTTTGCTTAATTTTGTATTTTTTTGGCACCAAGATTTTTATTTGCTTTTGGTTTGCACTGTATGGAAAATATTTTACATAATTTATTAAGTCCACTCGAAAACCAAAAATAGATAAATCCACTTGTGTTTTTAGCTTAATAGTCGTATAAAATTAAACTTGTTTGCACATTATGTTTTTTTACCTCAAAATATGCTCCGTAGCTCTGTTTTTCAGAAAGAAATCCGATTTTAAATTGACTAACCGAAAGCTTTTTTATTTACGAATTTTAGTATATTTTATAAAATTATTTTGATATTTTAGCATAAACTGAAAAGCGTATTAGTTTATAATATACACATGTATCGTTAAATATCAGTTAAAATTATCATAAAATTCAGCGGAGCTCCGGAGCTCCAGGAAAATCACTGGTATTTATAAAACACTCGTTGGAGTTTTTTTTTAGTTTTATAGTTATTTGTCGAAACTTAATTAAAACTGAAATAAATTAAACTAGAAATAAACTGTTTGGGCCAAAATTTCACTTGATGCATCAAAAAATGGTATTCAGTTTTGTTGTCATTAAGTAAAAAGAAGGTTTTTTATTGTGAAGTAAAAATCAAAAATTCACCATTAGTTTGTTTAACATTATCTTTTTTTTCACACCCCCAAAACGCGGAAAATTGTCCTATACAGTTTTTATTCCGTCTCTATAAAAACACGGGTATTCTTTATTCGGTATATACATGCGTTACAGTAGGAAAAAAAGAAGAGAGAGACTATTGTAATTTTCCTCTACCGTTCCTTTGTTCGCCGTTTCCTGTGTGCGCGGGGGGAATCGCGGGGGAAAATTGCGGTTTTCGGCCCAATGTCAAACTGATCGGGGGTATGACAATAATACCGGGCGGTTATACAGTACCAGCCTCCCCGGGCCGTGTGAACAATACTTTACAACACGGGAACACCACCTCTACACGACTATTAAATCGGGCCGATTAATAGGTTTTCCAGGCGGGGTTTCACCCTCCTTAAAGTGTTGAAAATGCGCGTTTTTGAGCGGTTTTTCAATAGTCGCGCACTGTAGTTCTACCATGTCGTTTTTGTCGTTGGTTGGGAGTTTTTAACTCGTAAATTTTCATATTTTTTCTAATAATTTTTTAAAAAATTTCCGACAAAAATACCTAAAAGTTTTTGTAGTTTGAAGCAAAATTAGATGGTAAATCGACAATTTTGCAATATTTTGAAAATCACCGCCTGACAGAACAAATTCCAAAAGTATATTAGGATAAGACGGGTTATTTCTCACCAAGTAATCCCCTCCGCCCCCGTGTCGGTTGAGTATTAATGATTGGGAAAGGACAAAAGGCTATTGTAAACTCCACTCTACAGACTCGGACAGTTGTCTACAAGGGAACAATAGGGAATTGTAGATGAATTCAACCTCGGATTTCCGATGTACTATTCACTTATTATGTTATATTCAAGAAATTTAACTCAGCAATTCTTTTTTTAACTTTTGAAATCACAAGATTTTTAATGTGTCTTAAAAGTACAAAACGTTCACAATATAGAGACTACTGTAAACCAATAAACAGTTCAACAAAAAAAATACAAATCGAGATCTGAAGCAATTTTAGTCTTATTTTCATTTTTATACCGCATGGTAGAAATTCTTCATTATTCTAAAACTATATTTATATGATAATATTTTTGAAAAAAAATGTTTTAATAATGTTGTAAGTAGTTACTTTATTTTGTAATCTGTGGTAATAGAATCCAATTGCCATTATAATTATAATTTTTTATGTATTTAATTAGGTGAAATAGATGGTAACAATTGTAACACAAGTATAGACGACAAGATTTTATTTTGAGCGTAGATGTTTCCGGTGATAAAATTTCTTTGAGATAAGTGATTTGAATTTAATACAAATTATACTTTTTTGCTGTTAAAATATTATTTTTATAAAGATTTAATGTTAAAATGCGATATGGCTTATTTACGAGAAAAAACGAGCAAAAAAACGAGCTCAACTGACTAATATTTCCTTTTTACTAGCAAAATTTTTTTTAAAATGGGAGCGTAATGAATTTTGGAAAAACTTAGTCATTTAACCACGTCAAAACTGAACGGCGGCGCATTAAAATCTGCGCGATTGATGAGTGAAGAGAGAGGAGGCTAGTCTCACTGTATGGCGGAATCAGGAATGGTATTTACAGGATCCGTGGTGGAAATTTGGAAACAGGGGCGAGAACACAAAAGCCATTGTTCGCTCCTTCGCGCGCCTACCGTCCTTCCCCTCCTCACTTCGGCACTATTCCAGTTGACCGCGCGCGAAAAAATTACCGAAATTGCAGTAAAAACGACTTTTTCTTACATTTTTTTATGTGATCCTGGTTTTTGTTAGCTAATAAAATTTTGATTAAGCCCAGTTTGCCTGTCAAAATAATATAAAAGCTAGGTTTCGAGAGATTAACGCTTTGTGGTGTTATGTTTATAAATAGGGTGCGATATTAAAATGTAGGATTTTGCCACACACCCAATACAACAATACAATAGGACATACATAGAAAGGTGACGCTGAGGTAAGCCGCCACAGAAAGGTGTGCAACCCCTCCTGACTCCTTCTTTTGTATACTAAAAGTAAATAATAAGGAAAACCAATACACAGTTTTAACAAAGCTAATTTTTATTTAGAATTTATCATTTTAGTAAGTAAGTTATGATTTGTGAGGTGAGAGTCGATTTTTGTTCGATTGAACTATATTTCCTATATCATCTGAAATATAATTAAATATAAGTATGAAATCTATATAATATAAGTTGTCGTTCGTAGTAAGCCGCTGACAGTTTTAAACGCTAGAATTGTTTTATAAATTACAGTTAATTTTATTAGAATTTACTGTTGAATTACAAAGTATTATTAAATGTTGTAAAGGTTTACCGTACTTTGAATATTATTATGGTATATTTAGTTATTATTGCTTATTTGTTTTCTTATATTCATCGTCAAATCTGATCATTTTCTGATTTTTCCTTTTAAAAATTATAAATTTATAACAAAGCTTGTAATTAAAAATTTTTATTAAGATATAACAAAATATATAAATCTTTCAAAAGTGTTTGTATACTGAATTCAGTTCAGTCGTCGAAACTAATAAATATACAACATAGCATAAGAATAATTTTTAAACCAGCAAAATATCAGTATTGTTTTTTAAAAACCGTTTTGTTGGTGCTGTTTATTTTACGGTTTTTACTTACATCACACTTACAAGTGCAGCTTTATTATTTTAAACGCATACGACAAAATTAACGTAAACAATACAATTTTTATGGTTTGGAAACTGGCCAATCAAAACTTTTTTTATTTAATTGGAAATGCAAGTCAAACTTACACGCTATAGCAATTATATCTTAATTATGATTGAAATTGTTTGTAAGTGCCAATGATTAGCGATTAGGTTAATCCGGTATGTACCATCAGTCTCTGATGAGTCAGGACGAAAAAGGGGGGTTGTACCCCCCTTATCCTCCGAATTAACCGTATTTACTTAACCCCCACTCTCCGGTGTACAGGAGGGGAAATTGACAAACTTATTATGCATGTCTATCTGGGCACTCACTCATTGTCCCCCTTTACCAATTCCTTCAACATCGGCGAAAAAGGGCGTTTAAACACGGGCACCAGCCTTTATCCAGTTTAATGCACGGTTTCACATTTTAAAATTCCTAGGTATTTATTTCGAAAACTATTGCTGGGAGAATTTTGTTTTTATTTTTAAGCTTTAGTATTTATAAGCAGTTAGTTGATGCTCCATGTTCAACGCCGCCTAAATATTAACACCTGAATTGACAAAAAACCGCACTCCCGTTTTTTTGCCTTCTCCGAATAGACTGTCCGGTCCGCTCCGCTCCGCCTTACCGTCACGGCAATCATTCCTATTTTGTGTCCGTCCGCCAAATTCCCGCGATACCACTCCTACTGTGGTACCATCTGCGTTAATTTTACCCCCAGGCGGGGTTTCTTGTATAATGTTTATTTGGTATCTCCTTTTCGCGCCTCTTGCGTAACAGAGATTCATTGCATAAAAATAAGAGCGTATTTTTATATTTGTGCCACCTATGTTCTTGTCAAACATATTACATAATAGTGCTATATGTTTAAAAAAAATCCCTGAACGTAGGGGTCCGGTAAAATTGAATTTGAAATTATTATTTTTATATTTAACTTGAGCTTTAGGTTCAAATGTGCAATGTAATTATGTAAATATTCACGTTTCCCATTTGTGAAGCAGCGCAAAGGTGTCAGTCAATCAAATTCTTGCAGTTGCGGCAGGCAAGAAATTTTTAGGGAAAATATTGTGTTTTAACAAAAACTTACTCATGGTATAATATGCTAACCATCTGAATTAACCTTTTGCGTTTGCTTTTGCTGCTCAGACGTGGAATTTTTATAGCGTCTTGCCTCTGGCGGACTCGGCATCTTGCCTCCGGCAGCACCAGTTTAACATTGAGCAGCACTGCCGCACTTAACCATTCGCGTTTCAGACCTTTATTTGGTTTCAAAATCACAAAGGGTTAAAACACATTTTCCATCAAAAATTAACGACGGTTAAACCGACCACAGATTTTAAGAATTTTTGTTTCCTGTTTTATTTTGGTAAAAATAACAAATTATATATTATACAAACTACCGTAATATCTATCATATTATATAAAGTGTAGTGTAGTATGGTAGTGATTTTTTGGAAGAACATTGGGGTGGCTACATCTTTTTATAACTTCTTTGAAAGAAGAGGGTAGGTTTTTTCGCACAGAATATAAAAAAATAGATAAATATTACACAAAAATATTTTAAGTGAGGCACCAAAAATGATTGTTTTGACTTGTTCTCCTTGATAAATATTTTTGTGTTGATTTTATTAATTATGGAATTATAACAACTCGCCAAAATTCCGTAAGATATTTGTTTGTACACCATCAAGCCGAACGACCCTGGCAGCGAATTCTCTTGGGTCAAAAAAACACGGGATAATTATACTGGCAACTTTCCTAATTAGAAATTCGCCAAGGGTCTGTTGCGCACAGTTTTTCTGCCTTGCTAAACCCTTTGTTCCCTTCTCAATTTTTACGACATTCTTTGTCCACTTCCCTTTTCCACAATAGAGTTCACACTTTCTGTCATTCCCTGCCTCCACAAAATTGCTGTAGGCTAATGCAGGTGTGGTAATTTAAGTTGCATAATTTGCGAATTACCCCTCGGATTAGCAGATGTTTCTGTATTAATGCTGTATTAAGTATTTAGTACTATTGTACCGTGTGAATTGCCTTACATAACAAGGTCACACATCGCATATTTTACTGTCAAAATTTTCATATCTGTCAGTTTTTGTTATTTGATCAATACGAGTGTCAACTTTTGGTTTTTTTATTTGAGTCACGGTTCAGTCTACGATTTTTTGTGTGCATATTTTTCTGTTTCGAGATAACTTTTGTCTATCATAAATATCAGCCCAACTTAATATCCAACTTAATTTAAAAAAATGGTTCAGTAATCATTGCGAAACTTTAAGTCATTTGTGAAATTTGGTGAATTTGGGAAGAATTGTGTCAATTACTTCGAGAAAAATACTTTAAAATAAATAATTCAAAATGAAACGTTTTTACCACATTTTAAGAGTGGATAATTTAATAGATAAAAATTTACAAAATGCGCAGATCACACTCCCTTTTGCTTCGCGGATTTTTTACCAACTTATTTGGTATAAAATTTTAGGAACCAAAATTTTTTAAAATTTTTATAAACCGTAATTTGGTATTCTTAACCGACATGAAAAAATTTTTTTTGAACTCATTGATTTCGTAATCGAAATGCAAAATTAAATTTGTTTTTTAACAGCACTAAATGTTGCTAAAGCTTGATTAAAATGTTCTGTAAATTACATGGTCAAACTGATGTTAATTTTTCCACACAATTTGGTTTTATTATTTTGACGTCCATTAATTTTTGGTAATTCTATTTTTCAATAACCACGTTTTGATTTTTTAAAGAAGCTAAATTTGGTTGAATCTCTGGAAGGAAAGTAAAAGTCACTGAGAAAAACAACCATTAAAATGTAACTAAATTTCTTTAAGTTCCGTTACGTTTGGGCAGCAAATTATTTATGCATTATTGGATCTTATTTGCTTATGGATAGATATAAACCATTTATATTTCTAGAACTGTATTAAAATCTTAAATACTATATTCTATTTTAATTTATTCACTTTGAGTGATGGCTGAGTCTAGAATAGCTTTTATTATTACCGTAACAAACTAAATATAAAAACTGGATATATCAAACAGATTTTATATGAATGACTGTATGCATTGAGTAAAGTTAGTGAGCTTTCGAAATTTGCGATAGGTATTGTATTGTATTTTTTACTGGGGTGTAATTGTTTTTTTTTAAATTCCAAACCGGATATTGGAGTCATTTATTTATAGAGAGTTATATTTAATATTATTGCGACATTATGAAAAAAGTCTTGTGAATTTAAATGCATGTGTAATGTTGCAGCTTTTTGCAAAGTATTACGCTTTATGAGAATGGTGGATTTAAGCCCGGTTCACACTGAGGTGGCAATGCCACCGGTGGCATTGCCACCTCAGTGCGAACCGGGCTTTACTGTATGTATCTTATCAACCCGGATTTAATTTCAAACTTAGTCTATTTATATAAGGTTTGATCATTTGTTTTAGAAGTTTTTTTCCTTATTTTATTACTATGTATTGCATTAGTGATGAATTGCACTTTGAATACTTAAATAAAAATAGATAGGCAATCCTTGTTTCGCTCCCACTTCCGAAGTTGGCGTTGGGCAGCTACTACTATATATACCGTGCAAGACTCATTTTGCAAACTGATTTTTCGGCGGGTTTTAAAATCCGGACGGATCCATATAATAATAGGCGGGAAACTAATAAAACGCACAGGGAGTTTGGAATCCCAGTCTGTACGTAGAAAGGGACAGTCCTATGGACCAGAATTCGGATACGTATAATATTATTATTGTTCCGCGCGTGTCTCTGAGTTGGATTGTGGCAACAGCTGTACAAGCTCGTGACAGTGTTTAAAACCGTACAATATTAACCTGTGTGAGCAACATCCGTTACCAATAGATATTGTATGTTTGCGCTTCTTCAAACCATCAGATTTAAATTTTATTGAATTTTAAGTTTTCATGCCATTCAAATTAATTATATCTTTTTGGATGGACGTATTTTTCATCTAAATAAAATCATTTTAAAAATTGGATGTCATTAACTATTTTTAATACAAAATGATAACTATTGTTACATTGTTAAATAATATAACAATAATCAAATTCTTTATCTTTTTTTAAATTTACATAATTGCTTAGATAAGCGTCTATTATTTTCAATTAATCTAAAAAATAAGAACTGTCCTCCTAACAAAGACATCTTGGTGCAGCATCTGTATTTCGTCGATGACAATACGCCTGCCTAATACAGTAGTATCGGGCGGGACAGTTTAATCGCGGACAGAATCGCGAAAATCTCCGCGTCTGCGGTACGGTTTTCCTGTCACGAATTTGATTGAGCGATCCTCCCGTTGTAGCAACAGCTGTTCCTCCCCCCTAGTCCCTTACTATCGAACTGTTGTAGTTTAGTTACGATAGGAAAGACGAGAGGCGCACAGAAGGCTTTATTACTCTGTCTTTCCCCTGTCTCTATCTAATGGCTGTTTTGCATAACGCGCCCGGCCTCCCTTCTGTCACACGCAATGCCTTATTGTCCGTCAAGCATATAGGGGGACTGTTTTCCCGCGCGCCCCTACGGATTCCCCTTTGTTTTCCATTCTCAAACTAGCAGTTTTTGTTGTTTTTGCCCTCTAATTCAACGATTCCGGGTTTTTCGACCGGAGAAAACGGTATCCTTTGTGCTGATTATCTCCGACGATCTCTTGTTGAATATAGTTTTTTTACAATTCTTAATTTGAGATTCTACACGCTAAGATTGAATAATCATTAAATATTCTTTAAAATCTAGTCACTCCAACGAAAAATAGTATAATTTCGGGATTACTATGTATTTTTGCTAAAGCTATGTACTTAAAAGTAAAAAAAAAATATTTAGCTGTGTTTGTGATTGCTGAGCAGCAAAACAAAGTTCAGAATCTCGTTTTTTGTTTCGATCAGTTTTTTTTATCGATACATTGACTCGACGATTTTACAGTTTTTAAACTTATTGTTAAAAAACTATTTTAACGTAACAAATCCATGGCATTAATCAATTAAAGTTTATGACATACGATATTTGTTTGTTTCAACAGTTGTGTGAGTTCATACCGCAGTAAAAAAACTGTTTGCCAATGGGAAAAACCGTTTTGTGAGTTATTTTATGTTTACAAGTACGGTTGTAAATATCTTAATTTATTCAGTAAGAAATAAAATAACTCTTAGCAAGAAATACCCTGAGTAATTTCGTGAGAGATATCTAAAACTTGACCGTCGTTTTAGACTCAAACATATCGTGGCAAAATTGTGAAATGAGAAATGAGTATGTTTAAATAACCATTCTTTTGGCTATTGTGAGCTTTGTGCGATGTACAACTGGGTGTGCTATGATTTCCATTGTCTCCTCTACGGAGGTTCGCCCGAAAACAGTTCTCTCGCTCCCGCTTTCCTAAACCCTTTGTTTGAACTGTCCTTCTCCTGTTATTATATTGCGGCTTCGGTTCCAACACACCCCAACAGTGTTTAAAAAATACCACCTTATAATATATATGCCCATGTGTGTGGCTGCTTGTGACACTTTTTAACTTCGACTGTTTTGTGCTTCTTTTTTTATTATTTAGTGAACTTTAATAATGAACTTGTTTTTATATTAGTCAGCAGTTTATTTGTTCACAATTATACACCCGTTTCTGGACATTTTTGCGGTTTCTTTATTTAATAAGGATTTTAATTACCAGTTTATAGTATACTTTTTGCTATACATTTGCTTGTTTTAAATGTTGTAAATAATTTTATATAAAATTTTAGTATACACTAAAATTTATAAATGGAATTAAAGTAAAGTCATAAAATTAAATCCGTCTGCTGCCATTGGTTTATTAGTGTTGAAATGTGTATTTTTAATTAAAAAGTTTCTGCGAACACCTTCGTTGTGGTATTTTTAAAATATGCTGGGTAATTGGGAACATCGTTTTTGTTAGGTATATTGTTACAATAAAAAGGTTAAGTTTAAGTATTATAGCTGAAAAACTTTCAACTATGATACTAATTTCAATGTTAAAATCTCAAACATTTAAACCCTAATCACAACTGGGGAGGACCTATTAGTTTTGATTTTATGCTGGTTGGAAAACTAATCCTTTAAGATTCTCAGAAGGTATCTCTACTACACTTTTCAAAAATTTTTTCGGTGTTTTGATAATACTTACTTTTTTGCTCTGTATTATTACTTATTATAATTATTATTGTTATTATAAACCGCGCGTTTTTTCAGTGGCAAATACGATGGCGGGTGGGGGGCTGTTGTCCTGTCCCGTTATGGAAGGGAGTGAGGGTGGGATAGCGGTGGATAGTCCAGCCTGCCCTCTGTCATTGTAACTTCCTGTGAGTCCGCGGGGGCCTTATTTCTTTCAACCTTCTGTTCTTTCACCACTTGCTTGCTGCTCTGGGTCAAATTACGATTTTTTTTAAAAATTACTTTTATCTTCTGGTTAAGTTATTTAGTATTATATACAAAACAATTTAGTTTTTGAGGTTTCTAAGTTTTTGTTGTTTGTAATTCTCGCATAAGTTTAATGTAATAGAGCATTTACTTTGTTTTTAGCTTTTTTCAGCTTTTTTAATTAATTTAAAGTTAGATATCTTTTTGGCTAAAATTTATTACTGTTTGCTGTTTCATTTTGTCAAAAATTTTGTTTTCTTTTTTTGTATTTTATTTATGGCGATTTTCGGAACGTTTGACCGGCCAAATTTTTAAGTAATTATGTACTCACAAACATACAAATTAAACAAACAACCAATACATGCAAATTAAATATTAGTATATCAAAGTAACTTAGTTTACATACTGATATCATTTTAATATAACTATGACCATTCTTTTGATGAGAAATCATTAACCAAAAATTTTTTTTATTATTTTTTCTGTAAACCGTAAGCATTGTTACATGGTATATTATATTTTTTACTTTAAGTAGGCAACTTATTTTAAACTTTCGTGGGCCAGGCTAATTAGGGCTCAAAGCTATGTATTTTGAATCATCTATTACAATGGCTCTTTTGCTTATTATGATGCGCACAATTTTACTAAAATGCGATATGACGTGTACCTATTAAAGTGCGTCTAAAAATAGTTATTTTTCGAAAGTTTCGAGCATAATAATTTCTCAACTTACAAAATGGCCAATAAAAGAAACTGATATTATCTGCAACAGAGGGAAAAAAGGATGTTGTTTCACGGTCATTAATAGCGCAGAAGGCCTGGGGGCCCACTGCATCCGAATACTCACCTACTGTTCGCCCGTTCTGTCTGACGACTGTATCATTGTCTCGCACGCGTCGTTTGCAATCTGGGAAGATCGGTAATTAATTCCCCCTCCCATTGTCCTGTCTGCCCCTTGTCAAATCAAGGGATTAATATTGTACACAGTCTGCGCCTCACTGCGCTTCTGTCCATTTAGTTGGATTATTATGGAGTTGGTCGAGTGGTATGGTAATTCTACTCCCGTTCAATTTTTCCCTGGCTCTAAGTATTTATTTTAAAAAAGAGTTAGAAATCCTGACTTTGGTGTACGTTGTCGTTGTCGGTCAACAGAATTTAAAATTCATTTTTTAAAAATTAATTTTGAGAAAAAACTATCGTTACTGTTTCAAAATTAAACTAAAAAAATAAAATATAATGTGTTATTTTAAACAATAAGCAGGCTTATGTTTTCTTGTTAAGTAATTCTCCAATTAATCTTACAACGAAATTTATTGATTTTTTTAAATTTCCTGGTATTTTTATTTTATGGAGTTTACGCGTTATAAAAGTTAGTATGGTATCGGTATGACTAATTGTCTTTATTTATCGATTGCTTATACCGTAACCAAACGTGAATCATGCTGTCCTGTTTTGTTGAGCCTGTTATTGTGTTTTTAATTAACGAAAACTGTCATGCTTTCTCTGTTAAAAATTTATAATATACGTATACATACATGAATACATATATACTGGCTTTCTGGTTGTATCTTAGCTTTTGTATTAGCGACGTTTAATTAATTGGGTAAGGCTTAGTTTTTAAACATGTAAAAGAAATAAGACAGTATATTTTAT
This sequence comes from Microlaimidae sp. YZB2_3, assembly GCA_030248175.1. Classification (NCBI taxonomy): domain Eukaryota; kingdom Metazoa; phylum Nematoda; class Chromadorea; order Desmodorida; family Microlaimidae; species Microlaimidae sp. YZB2_3. The sequence continues at coordinate 12,395 of JASAMX010035019.1, read as the reverse complement.
GTTTTATTTATTTCTTTTGAAACATTTTGAGCACGGAGTCTGTATATTTTATGTTTTATTTATTTCTTTTGAAACATTTTGAGCACGGAGTCCACAGAACAGCGACTATACACGCCCATTAGTGATGTTTCTCCACGCCCTATTTTTGTGCTAATTTTATGATTAATTAGATAATAACGTCATAGTTGATTTTGTCCGAATTATATTTTAAACGAAATTAAAATAAACTTATAATAAAAATAAAAATAGTCTTAAAAATGAGAATAAAATAACTTAGTGAATAACATATTTCAAGATTAAATAAATTTCAAATCGCTTATTGAGGTGCGACCCTCCGTAGCTCTTCCCCGCTTTAAATGGCCGGAACTCCGGAGCATGTTATTAGAGGGTAAAAACATCACTACATAGTGTTAATTGTTACAAGTAGGAAATTTTAGTAACAAAAATTTGCATAGCGATCTTATTTTTGGCGATTGGGTTGTTTTCACATTGCGCAAGATATAGTCGTAGTGATACAAACAGCTAATTTACAGAAGTTTGCGCCTAAAGCGCCAAATAGAAAATGATTTAATTTTAGTTGATCACTTTATTAAACTTCTGTTTTTTAGTGTAACTAAAATAACGTGTTTTGCTGTTAATGCGCTTGCGCGTTGCGCCTGTAGTTTAAATATTAATGCGGGAAAATTTTTTGTAATTTTATTGATAAGCAACTCTAATATATTGCTACTGATAAATTTTTAGTTTTGTTCAGATAAGCTTTAATTCCGGGTGGTGATGGCGTCTTCCCTGCTGGAATCCCCGGCCTCTCTGCTTTCGGCGAAAAGAGCCAAGCTGGACGAGCTCTTCCCCGACACATCCATGGACTCCGACGTGAACCTGCACATCGTAGAAGAGGACGCCGACGGTATGGACGAACCACCACCTCCCAATCACGAGGGAGAGATACCGCCCTATTTCAATTGCACGGCGTGTCAGAAAATATTCTGGTAAGTATTTATTGCACTACTGATTTATTAGATTTTCTACAAGTACAGATTTATTTGCGATTTTTTCTGGCGCTTAACTTTTATGTTTTGTAAAATTAAAAAAAAAAACAACTTTAACTGAATTAAATCACTTGTAAAGGGTGTTTATTTAAAGCAATGCAAGTAAATTTTATTGACACATAAATTGCCCTGGGATCGAATCCTTCTGACATTTTTTAAAATATTTTATACGTATTTCCAACATATTATTTAGAAATAATAATAAATATGAATTATTTATTAACTGATTTTTTTTTAAATTATTAAATTCAGAAAAGTTTCAAAATCACACGAACCTCGAACATTTTTTGTCCTGATCGAGCACAATCTTATCCTCTACTCGAAAACATTAAAAAACATGTAACTAAAATTTTAAGAAAGTTCTTCGGTTGTTTTGGTCTTTACGCAAAAAATTTAAAAGCTTAGCTTATGATGTTTCTACACTAAAATACTATGGTCCGGAGGTCCGACCAATTAAAGCGGATTTTAAATGAGTTATTTCAAATTAAAAAATATGTTTAAATTTATTTTATTGTGTTTTTGACAATTTTTTGTTTTTAATAAGATCTGAAAATTTGTTGGTGCACAGCTATTTCGGGCCGGTGTGACCAAGGGCGGGAAATAAAAAAATTTGATATGACGTCGTAACGAAAAAAACAGTAGCTGTGCATATTTTGCTTCTTCCTTATTTTTTCCGGTCGTATACAAATTATTTTCAAATCTTCTCGAGACCTTTGTGTACATTGAATTAACTGTCGTGATTCTTCATCGAAAAATAATTTATATGACATTATTAGTTCTTCCTTAAAAATAGCACGAAAATAAGCCGCAGCCCAGGAACACGTTCCGCAACTTGGAGCTCGAGTATATTTAAGTATAAGATCATAATAATAAATCAAAACAACTAATTACTTGCTAACCTTCAGGTCAGAAACAAGCTTGAAGCACCACCAGTCCTTGTATCACAGCGAGAAGTCTTTCGTGTGCGAAATCTGCGGAAAGGCCTTCCGCTTCCGCTCCAACTTGGCTGAGCACCGATCAGTCCACACTTCTCTCAAACCCTACGTCTGTAAATTTTGTGGAAAAAGCAGCCGACTTAAAGGTATGTGGGGCATTTACACTTATTCTTATTGTTCCACTTCACTTATCAAAAGAAGATAATCCGTTTGTTTTCGTTTACAAACCCTACAACCGGTGGTCCATAAAATATTTTTATTATTTCAAACGAATAAATGTCTTTAAAACATCAACATGTTCATATATTTCAGGCAACTTAACCAAGCACATCCTCAAGCACCACAAAAAGGAACAAAACGCCTACATTGGCAAAGACGACATCATCATTAAAAAAGGGAAGAAGTCGATAAAAGACCCGGCGGCGGTTGACTTTTTGGAGAAGTCCATGATCGTGATCAGCACGGACTCCGGCGCCCTCCCTTCCGCCGCCCTGCAACTGTACACAATGGCCCAGATCGCCAACACCTCGGCTACTTCCGACGACGCCGCCGCACCCCTCCTGAAGGCGGACACGGCGGACGCATCCTCCGATTTTATGGAAAACGGGAGCACGGCCGTCTCCTCACCCGACCCAAACGTAAGCTCATTTTCGCATCCAACACACTGTTAAAAAGTGAGTTGTCTTGATAGTGTTTAACCTGAACTCAGGCCTTTGTATATTATACATATATATTATATAAAATTAAAAAAAAATTGTATTTTTTAATTTTACCGCAGGTTTTTATTTATAATATACTTTCTTTTTTTAAATATACTATTTACTTTTTTTGGTTTTAGACAGAAGTTCTTCCGGTGGAATCGATTCGTTCGGATTGCAAGTCGGAGCAGATGGGATCCGACGAGAGTTTCCCGATGCCCTCGCCAGCACCCACGGCCTCCACAGCCCCCACGCCCTCTGTGGACTTCACCAGTCACGTGGCCATCAGCACCAGGTAGTTTATTTGTATTTATTTACAACCTTATTTATCTTTAATTGTATTATTGGCAACGTGTCGGTAATTTTATAGTACCATCCGCAGACAGTTCTACAAATATAAAGTAATTAAAGCTGTAATTGCATGTATTAGAATTCGTACGTGATATAATAAATTAGAGATACGCACAAGGTCAAAACGTTAAAATAAATTAACTTTTATATGAAAATTTTATTAATTTAACAATTATGTTGTCTAAAACATAAATGCAAAATATAAAGGTTGGTTCATACTTATGTAAAAACGTCCTTTGGAAAAAGTCCAAAGGACGTTTTTATATACTTTTATACGCTGTAATTGTCCTTTGGACCTTTGTCCAAAGGACGTTTTTACATAAATATGAACCAGCCTTAAATTTTATTAGATTTGTAGTATTGCGTCATTATTTTTTATTTTGTAAAAATGTAAACCAAAAAAAAGAAAGGAAAATAGTTAAAAAGTTGGTGCCTGTTTTTTTATCTTAGGTATCGACAGCAGAGTTTTACTTTTTAACGTAGTACTGTGCTTGACTGTGAGTTTAATTTTGCTATCTATACAAAAAATGAACAAATTAAATACCTAATTATTATTTTATTTTCACATTTTTCCGAAATTAGAATTAATAACCACATCGAATCTTATCAAGTTTATATTTTACATTTTTTTACACAAGATATTCCACTGATAAATTAAAAAAAAGTTTATTTAACTTTTATTTTAATTTTAGTCCTTTCGTCATTTTAGTCTTACTCAAGCTTTACTGTGTAAAACGCTTTGTGTTAAGATAGTCCATTGAAAAAATTCGAGGTATTTGGTGTAACAACATGCATATCATTTTTAAGTCAGGTTCTAAAACTAACATTAACAACCATTGTACGACTGAAAATACTAAAAATATCTAGTGTTACGTAGCACATCTCAAATAAAGATTATTCCTCATTTATTTAATGCAAAAAACAGTTAAAACTAAATTTTACTGTTTTTGATTGAAACTTAAGTATTTGATTGTTTAGGTGTCACTTGTGCGGTAAGCATTTCCGAAAACCCGGCAGTCTCCAGCTCCACCTGACCCTCAAGCACGGGCACGCCCCGTCCGAAACGCCGGAGCCCAGCCGGAACTCCCCCCTTTACGCCACTTCCTCAGCCGGCAGCCAGCGTTCTTCGCCTCGCGTGAACGGCGGCGGTAGTCTGGGGGTGGCCAGCCCCCCTCCCTTGAAGATGGGAAACCAATTCGTCGCCCAACAGATGCAGCAGCAGGCCAACACCGCAGCCAATCCCAACTTCCAGTCCTCGCAGAAATCCTCGTCGTCCAACTCGGCTCAGGAGCTTCTGCGCACCACCCTGGAGTCCCTGGCCGGCGGTGGGGCTGGCCAGGCATCGCCAGTTAATGCCGCAGGGGTTTCCGCGGCCGGTTTGGCCTCCCAGAGCGCTCTCGGCCAGGACATCCGAGAGCTGAAGGAAGTCCTGCGGGAGATGCGGACGGGCCGAGAGCAGAGCCCAAAACTGGAATCTCTCCTTCTTTCCCTGGACACCCGGGTGGGTCGGCTGGAGAAGCAAGTGGAGTCCTCATTAAACTCGCTCTATTCCCTAGTACAACTCCAGTCCAGCATGAACTCAGCCTTCTCGCGCTTCCGAGAGGATATCACAGTCCAATTGCGCTCCCTACAGAATTTGGTCACGCTCCAGCATGCCAACATGCACACAGATTAACGCGCCACCCGTCTTGCCTGTCAGTGTTGAACTGGACCACTTAGTTGCAGCGCCGCGTTGGATCCAGGGGTATGCTCTGCCGTTTTTGAACTTACTAAATACAAGTGGTTGTTACCTCAGTGACTTGTTATAAATACTTAACAAAACTGAGGGGAATGGTCCAATACACAACTTTTGTATTTCAAGCTTAACTAAGCTTTATATCGCTTTATTTAGAAAGCGGAGCTCCGGAGCTCTGGAGCTCCTTCTGTTTTAAATGGTCGGAATTTCGGAGCATGATATTGGAGGGAAAAACATCATTTCCTACTTGCTTCATACTGTTTATAAATTTTATAATTTTTATAATTTTAATTATTAATAAATTATTCGTACGGTATAAGATACAGAAGTAGCAATTATACACTTATGCACGAATGATTTACATATGGTAAAAAGAAACAAGATAAAATGGCATGCATTTTTACATACAGTCAAGTAAACATATAATTTATTGATTTTGTTTTTGAGTGACAGGCGAAATACTATATTTTTGATCCCACTTTTTTCATTTATTTATTTAGGAAAACATTGAATTAAAAATGTTTGACAAATTTTTGAAGAATTTCAGTTTTTAATTTGTTTTTAAAAATTTTGACATTTTTGGACGTTACAATATCATTATTTAAAGAATTCCAATTTGGTATTACGCGACTGGCAAAGAAATATTTGTAAATGTCACATTTTGCTTTTTGAACCACAAGTTTTTTGCTATGACCCCTAGTGTGGAAATTGTTGGAAAATTTAAAAAAAGTTAAATTTGTTCACATCCACAAGTTCGTTTACAATTTTGAAAACACTGAACTAAATCAGTTCGAATTCTACGCATTTCTAGGCTTTCAAGAGCAAGGTCTTTTAGGCGTTGGTTGTAACTAGGTTTAGCTTGCAAACACCTAGCATATAATTTACGGGTAAAATACCTTTGAACTTGTTCTATTTTAGAGATATCTTTTTTTAAATATGGTGACCAAACAGTTGTTTCATACTGTTCATTCATATTCATACGTCTAGCAAAGGTCTCACAAATTTTGTGTAGGCGCGGACTAAAATATTTTTATTTTTTGTTAAAAATACTCGAAAAATTAGTGAGAGTCTGGCAAATGCTTTTTTAGCAATATTATTACAGTGATATGTTGATTTTGTGCTTTTATTGAGCCATTGACTCACTTTTACATTGTTGTTTTTGCTAAAGAGTTTCCACCCAATTCGCTTCCCTGAGTTATCTCTATTTGTAATTCTAAGATCTGCATAAACACGATTTACAATAGGGCGATTGAACATAATTTTCTCTTTCGGCTCCGTTTCCAAATCGCCTAAAATATTTATTACCTATGTTTAATAAAAGGTGTTTACTGGACAGTTTGACGTAATTTAGCAGGTAATGTTATATCCAAATCCAAAATTTTTCGGCCGCCTTGGCCTTAAGTCATAGATGAAAATGCAAATGGTCACCGGAGCCCTGAAAAAAAGAGGTACCCTGAGAACCCTTTACTCTGGCTTCTGGGTAAATGGTATTTTTAAATCTAGGGTCATTTTAGTCTAGTCTAAGCCTAGTGGGTCCTAGGTCCGATCCATACATAGCAAAAAAAGTTTAGGGATCCTAGTACCAAAATATAATAGGCATAACGAAAAATGGGGGGGGGGGGGGGGGGGGTGTGGGGGTGGTGTGGTTGGGGGGGGGGTGGTGGTGTTTGGGGTTTTGGGTTTTTGGTTTGTTGTGGGTTTTTTTGTTGGATTGTTTGTTTGTTTGTGCGGTTTTCTATGTTTATTTCTCGTTTTTGTTGTTGTGTTTTGTTGTATTTGTGTTAGAAGATTTGTTCTTTTGCGCTTTTTTTTTTCTGCGTGCTCGGCTCTTTCTTTTGGGTTTGTGTTTGTTTGTTGGTTTGTTTTGTTTTTTTTTTTGGCTTTTTTTTTTGTTTTTCGCTCTGGCTTTCTGTTTTTTTTGTTTTGGGGGCTCGCTGGGCGTTTTTTTCGTGAAACTCGGGTGGGTGTTGGTTTCTGTATATAAAAAATTAAGTTACCTTAGGCGATTATAATAAGTCACTTCATTTAAATGGCACCGTCCACCATAATGAACTAGCCAGCAGACCTGTGTACGATGTACGATCTGCTCGTACGATGTACGATCGGGGGGAGAAGGGCTTTTAATGCCCTCCTCCCCCCGTTTTGTTGCCCCCCGCCCAAAATTTATGGCGCCATTTTGTAACTATTATTAGGGTAGTGCATTTAATTTCGGCAGTTTTTTGTTTTTCCGATTTAACTTTTCACTGTATGGCCCGACTTTCATGTTTGATAGCTCATTTCGAAGCTTTCACAATACTGCGTTGCGTCACAAAAGTTTCACTGTACAAAAGTAGTTTTTTTACTTATTTAATTTTAAATCAGTTTTTAAAAAAAATGGAAAATTGCTTAAATTAACTGTGTGCATTTAATTTCGGCACTTTACAAACAATCAATTGTTTCTCAGTCAAAAAATCATTATTTTTAAAAATTTAAAAGCCTATCATTATCTCCAGGTATCTTTCTTTAATTTAAGCTTCTACTTGTTGTTGAACGTGTATCTGGCAAAAAGTTACAGCTAAAATGCCAAATGGTATCAAAATGAGCAAAATTTGGGAAAAAAGTGCGTTTAATTTCGGCACTTTTTAAAAGGACCCCCTTAATTGAGTTTAAGTGCAGTGCCATGACCCCTACACATTTCAACGTTGTCTTTTAACTATTCATAACTACAATTTAACACTCGACCATTTAATTCAACCCGTTTTTACCTACAGCAATATGTGTGCCGAAATTTCACTATTTTATTTTACAACGATTGCTCACCACAGACGCAACGTAGAACCACAGGGACTAAAAATTCGGAAAATAGACTAAATTTTACCAGGACAGTTTAATTTTTAAGCCAATTTATTGCGTAATCATGAAATGCCCATGTTCTAAAAACGAGTTACAATTTTATTTTTATAAATCACTATATTTTATAAATCACTATCATTATAAATTATTTTTTATAAATTTTTGTAAATTTCACATGAAAATATCATAACATAACAAATAAAAATCTCACGACAGTCATCTACATATAATTAGCTTTCATTTGAGCTATCAAACGTCATATTCCGTCCAGTATTACCAAAGATATAGTCCAAAATCAAAAATGCCCAGTTAGAAAAAGTGCCGAAATTAAATACACTACCCTACGCCATCATCGCAAAAATTTTGCCCCAAAAAGTTTTTAGCCTATTTTAAGCCATTTTAGACCTATTTTTATTTAAATTTTGCTTTCTTTGTCCCTTTTTCCCTTCTTTTTTCTCTGGTCTTTTTTCTTTTTTCTGTGCTTCCCCCCCCCGTTTTATTGCCCTCCCGTTTAAAAAAAATATCCCCGTGACCCCTGAGTAAACCGCAAGAAAATTTTTAAAAAATGGTCTTATACTCTCTGTTTTTTTTTAGCGATACTGGAAAAAAGTTGACAAAAATTTTTTTGTTTGCGGTCTTATAACTTTTGAACGCTCCGCGATCAATATTCAAATATCTCGTGTTAAGGTCCTTGTACTTTTGGCTACCTCCTGAAAAATTTTTTTCAAAAATTTTGGAGGGTTAGCCCCAAAATTGCCGAAATTTACGGTCGATTTTTTTCGGCCAAAATTCTAACTTTTTATCATATGGGGCTTTACGTCTGAAAATTGCCCATATTTTTTTGAGCTCAAAAATATATGATTTGTTAGGGGTAACCTACCTGGGTCGGGTATCCCGAGAGGTTAAAGGGGGTCAATTTCACGATTTTTGCTAAAAATCTTTGTATGGGGGACACCTTATGCATATTTTGGCATTATGCTCAAAAACTGTTAGAGCCACAGGCCTGAGACCGGGGGGATTTTTGCGGAAATTTAAGTCCGACATTTTGGTGATAGTCTCAAAAAAATCTTGATGCCTTAAGGCACTGCAATGGCTGAGCCCTAAAAAAACTTTTGACACAGCCCCTCTACATAGGCGAGTAATATATCATTTTAAAGCTCTCGTAGTGCTGATTTAAAAAATGTAAAAAAATTTGCTCTAAATGGTCGGGTAACCAAAATACAGACCCCTTTGTACCCCCAAAATTAGTAAGGGGTGATTTTTTTGTTTTTATTATTTATAAGCCGTGTTTATATTCGTTTGAAAGCTCCATGCGTGCTGATTAAAAAAATATTAATTTTACACTAAAATTTTTTTATGGTTACCCGGTTACATACCCCCAAATACCCCCAATTTTGAAAAATGGTAATTTTGTCATTTTTTCATTTTAAGTGACATTTTTATACTCATATGAAAGTTCTCGGCGCACTGATATAAAATATATGGTTTTTTTAATTTTCTTCAGTGGTTACCCATTTTTGCACCCATCAATGTACCCCCTAAAATTCTTAAGAGGTGATTTTATTATAATACCCTCATGTTTTTACTCATATCAAAGCTCTCGACACGCTGATATCAAAAAAATTATTTTCAACTCGATTTACCCAATGGTTACTATTTTTACAACCAAATGTACCCCCAAAAATTTTTAGGGGGTCTTTTTTATATATTTATTATAATACCCTCATGTTTATACTCATATCAAAGCTTTAGACACGCTTATCCCAAACATATAAATTTCAACTCGATTCATCTAATGGTTACCATTTTTACAACCCATAATGGACCCCCAAAAATTTTTAAGGGGTCTTTTTATATATTTATTATAATACCCTCATGTTTATACTCATATCAAAGCTTTATACACGCTTATCCCAAAAATATAAATTTCAACTCGATTCATCTAGTGGTTACCATTTTTACAACCCATAATGTACCCCCGAAAATTTGGGGGTCTTTTTTATATATTTATTAAAATACCCTCATGTTTATATTAATATCAAAGCTTTAGACACGTTTATCCCAAAAATATAAATTTCAACTCGATTCATCTAATGGTTACCATTTTTACAACCCATAATGTACCCCCAAAAATTTTAGGGGGTCTTTTTTATATATTTATTATAATACCCTCATGTTTATACTCATATCAAAGCTTTAGACAGGCTTATCCCAAAAATATAAATTTCAACTCGATTCACCCAATGGTTACCATTTTTACAACCCATAATGTACCCCCAAAAATTTTTAAGGGGTCTTTTTTATATATATATTATAATACCCTCATGTTTATACTCATATCAAAGCTTTAGGCACGCTCATCCCAAAATATAAATTTCAACTCGATTCATCTAATGGTTACCATTTTTACAACCCATGATGTACCCCAAAAATTTAAAAAAACTTAAAAAAAAACTTTAAAAAAAAAAACTTAAAACTTAAAAACTTAAAAAACACAATATGATTTTATGTAAAAAAAACTAAAAGCCAACCAAGCGTAGCTGCTTTAGTTTGCTCACGTTACTAATTTAGACACGTCCACATGACTTTTATGTGGAGAAATTTTTTCGTTCACACAAAATGACAAAATTAACAAATTTTAGGAAATTTAAATGCGTCTGTGCAAATTATAAGTCATAAATTAAATGTTAAACTATTTCCTGGTAGTTTACACTGCAAAGCGTTCAGTACTAAACCAATCGCTGTACATAGCGAAAATTACCCTATTTACAAATAGTTTTACTTGCATAAAAATTATTTGTGAATTATTGCAGTTCGAGAGTATGATATCCAAATGACAAAAAAATTCGACCAATTGACAAAAAACAGGGGAAAATGATGTTTTTGTTTTTAATCTATGTGAATATAATTCAAAATTTATAAAAAAATATATAATAAATTTATTAAAACGAAAATAAAAATGTGGTTTTATGAGGGTTCGATCTCCCAACCTGTCAAAAAGATTACCCTTAACCAATTGCGTCACGACTCACGACACCAACGAAAAATAAAGTTCACATGAAGATATTTAAACAAATACTCCATATTAAATCGAATCTAATTAGCTCATAAAATTACGTTAGATTCTCTTGACTTCAGTGGCTTCTTAATGGGGGAAATTTTTTAATGCAACAAACAAATATAGAAGCCACTTTGGGTTTACCTTTAGATGTAATACTGTTCACACACATTTGGCGTTCACATACGTTTTTTGGATGAGTTTTTTGGATTTTTAAACGTAACCATTGGGTGAATCGAGTTGAAATATATATTTTTGAGATCAGCGTGTCTAAAGCTTTGATATGAGTATAAATATGAGGGTATTATAATAAATATATAAAAAAGACCCCCTAAAAATTTATGGGGGTACATTATGGGTTGTAAAAATGGTAACCATTAGATGAATCGAGTTGAAATTTATATTTTTGGGATAAGCGTGTCTAAAGCTTTGATATGAATATAAAAATGAGGGTATTATAATAATCATATAAAAAAGACCCCCTAAAAATTTTTGGGGGTACATTATGGGTTGTAAAAATTGTAACCATTGGGTGAATCGAGTTGAAAATAATTTTTTAAAATGGAAACAATTAAAATCTAAAAGAATTTTTAAAACAAAAATTTACCGGGACAGTCGCGCGTCAAACTCGACACAGAATAGTGTTTGGCCAACGAGCATGCGTAAAGAGAAGACAACATTATAGGATTATCAATTGATATTGAGTGAAATATTATAATATGTGTATGCATTAAGATTTATTATTTAAAATTAACTGAATGCTTCGTCATAGAAAATATAAAACAAACAAATTTGTAAAAAGTGATAAAATTGTTTTTCCGAACTAAACCGCACAGCAATAAAGAATAAGGCCAAAATGAAGTGGTTTTTAGAATCTATCTACGCAGGGTTTCAGTGGGGGCGCATTCCACTGGAAATCGCCAGGCAAAAGGCGATTTCTAATCTCATATCTTTTAATCATAATAAAACTTTTTACACATATTGGTAGTATATTAGAAAAACCTAATAGCAATTTTTAGATCTATATCTTGTGTATTTTTGAAGTTACAAGCCTTTGAAGTTATTTGTCTCAAAAATGTACCCGGGAAACTTTTTCTATGCACAAATTGTTCCACAAACAAAATCATTAAATATAAATTGATATATACCGTTAGAAAGCTCCTAACCTGAATATTCTAATTACCTACAAGCAAAAAAATATATTGTTTCCGGGAAGAAAAAAGTTTTTTTTATATAACAAAACTTTAAAATGATGTTACAAAAAAGCTCATTTTTTATTTTGTTAAAAATTTAATATGTAGTAGAGCACCTTTTATATAACAATATGATCAATATCGTACGCACTTCGAGCAGGAAGCAAAACAAAATAATTGGACAGTGTATTACGTGGCAAAAATTCGCGAAAACCGCGCGCATTCAACGCATTATAAAAAAATTTGAGCGAGCCGATTTCCCTTAAACTTTCAGAAAAAACCCAGAAAAATATGTTTTAACAGCATACCAAGCGGCGTTTTTTAACTCGTACTAATAAAAAAGTTTTTTTTTTGGGACCATGTTTTTTCACCGCATCGGCTGTAGTGATGACGTCATCGAAAAACATTTTTTCCTAACCTTTTCAAAAGATAGCCAATAGTCTAGGCTATGCTCCCATATATGTCCCGCTGGCACATATTCTAACCTCCGTTATGGATATATAACAGTTTAAAGTTCGAGTTTTGTCGCCAGTCCGCATCATTTTTA
>JASAMX010035018.1:0-14337 GCA_030248175.1 Microlaimidae sp. YZB2_3 | reverse complement strand
CAGAGCACAGGTCTGCATAATCTCTAACACTCTACCTTTGGAGTAAAACTTTCGAAATGTCCATCCATCCCAGACTTCATTGTCCGTCACTTCGAAATCTAAATTTTATTAGTTTTTTTAGTCACCACAAATGTGAATAAAAAGGAAGGGGCCGAAATTCCTGGCCGTCTGGCCGCCGAAATCAGCTGATAAACACCATTCGTTATGTTTTTAAGACAAAAAACCAAAAACTAGGTTTCATGATGATACCAGGTTTTTTGAAAAGTTGAGTGGTTGGGTGAGGTTTCATACAAGAAAACGGTCACCGAAGCAGACTTGTGCAAGGTCTGGAAATGCCCCTCGGAATATTGGTACCTGTGCCCCTTCCAGCCCAAAAATTAAAAAGTACCCTAAAACTATGCGCCTTTTTGACCTATTTTGACGCCATCATCACCAATTTTTGCAGTTTTTAGCCTCTTTCAATGCGTTTTAAGCCATTTTGATCTATTTTATTTAAAATTCGCCTTTTTGTCCTTTTTTTCTTTCTTTTTTTCTCCTTTTTTTTCTTTCTCCCTTGCTTGCCCCTCTTCGTTTTATTGCCCCCCCCCCGTTTTAAAAAAGTTGCCCTTTGTGCGCCCCCCATTTTGGAATTGCCCCCCAATAAACCCCCAAGGAAGGGGGGAGGGGGTGGGGAAGTGCACAGGTCTGCCGAAGCAAAATAATGGAGGGTTATTTATACCATACATGGGCACGAGGGGGGGTTGGGGGGGTTAACCCGCCCCCCAAATTCTGAGAAGGGGGTTTAACCCATACATGGGCAAGTTGGTGCGGAGTGGGGTGGGTTAAACCTCAAATTAGGGGGGTTAAAATCCGAAAAACGCAAAATACCCATATCGTTTTTTTTTTCTGGAGTGCATTTTACCCATATCGTTTTTCAATTTTGAAGGAAAAATAGGTAAAAAACGCTAATTTTAGGTCAAAGAGCCCTTTTTATTGCCTTTTTGAGCTTTTTATTACTTAAAACATTCATTTTGACCTCAAAACTTAAGTTTGGAGGCAGTTAGAAGTCATTTTAAAGAATTTTTTCTTCATTTTTCCAAAATTGGGGGTAACTTTTTCTCCCTCCCCCACCACTTCTGAGTGGGAGGGGGGTTAAACCCCCCTTTTCAGAATTGGGGGGTTAACCCCCACCCAACCCCCTTGTGCCCATGTATGATTTAACCCTCCCCCCACTCAGAAGTGGGGGGAGAAAAAGTAAACCCCCCAATTTTGGAAAAATGAAGAAAAAGTCTTTAAAAAATGACTTCTAACTTCCTCCAAACTTAAGTTTTGAGGTCAAAATGAATGTTTTAAGCAATAAACAGCTCAAAAATGCAATAACAAGGGGTTTTTGACCTAAAATTAGCGTTTTTACGTATTTTTCCTTTAAAATCGAAAAACGATATGATATGGGTCGTAAAATGCACTCCAGATAAAAAACGATATGGGTATTATGCGTTTCTCGGATTTTAATCCCTCCTAATTTGGGGTTTAATCCCCCCACTCCGGACCAACTCTGCCCATGTATGATTTATACCCCCCCCCGAAAAAAATTCCGACTATAGCAGACCCCCCTAAAATTTAGGGTACTCCTGACACGTGACACCCCCCCCCTCTCCCCCCCGACGCACGGGGTTGCAATACTAAAAACGCTTAAAATTGTGTAATTGAAGTATACCCCAAAAAAATTTTGGGACACACCGACCCCCTTCCCTCAAAATTTCGGGACTAGGGTATACGTATACCCGTACATGGGCAAGGGGGTAGGGTTGAGCGGTTTAAGCCCTCCAATTTTGGAACAGTGAAGAAAAAAATGTCTTTAAAATGACTTCTAACTACCTCCAAACCATACATGGGCACGAGGGGGGGGGGAGTTTGGGGCATATGTGGGCACGGGGGGGGGTTGGGGGTGGTTAATCCCTCTTAGAAGTGGGGGGAAGAAAAGGTTAACCCCCCCCCCAATTTTGGAAAAATGAAGAAAAAAATGCCTTTAAAATGACTTCTAACTGCCTCCAAACTTAAGTTTTGAGATCAAAATCAATGTTTTAAACAGTAAAAAGCTCAAAAATGTAACAAAAAGGCTTTTTTGATCTAAAATTAGCGTTTTTACCTATTTTTTTTTTTAAAATCGAAAAACGATATGGGTAAAATGCATTTCAGAAAAAAACGATATGGGTATTTTGTGTTTCTCCGATTTTTACCCCCCTTAATTTGGGGTTTAACTAAACCCCCCACTCCGTACCAACTTGCCCATGTATGGTTGGGGGGGTCGGGGGGTTATAATACCACCCCCCCCCCCCAAAATTTTGGATTTTGGTGACACACACCCCCCCCCTAAATTTGGGGTACCCGGGGACACCGCCCCCCAAATTCGCCTCCCGGAGAAAATTTTTTAAGCGTTATTTAAACATATACTTTGTTTAGAGTTTATTACTTTGTTTATTTCATATACTTCATTATTTTCCTATTATTCAATAAAAAAAGTCTATAAAATGAAAAAGAAAATTTTTTAAAAATGGTCGTTCACGTTCTAGACCCGCGTAATTTTTATGTTTGGCTACCCAAAAGGGGGGTCTAACCACAAATTTTTTCTTTTGCCGACCTAAAAGGGAAGTCTAGACCATATATGGGCAAGTTGGTCCGGAGTGGGGGGTTAAATCCCAAATAAGGGGGGTTAAAATCCGAGAAACGCAAAATACCCATATTGTTTTTTTTCTGGAGTGCATTTTACTCATATCGTTTTTCGATTTTGAAGGAAAAATGGGTAAAAAACGCTAATTCTAGGTCAAAAAGCCCTCTTTATTGCACTTTTGAGCTTTTTATTGCTTAAAACATTCATTTTGACCTCAAAACTTAAGTTTGGAGGCAGTTAGAACTAGAAGTCATTTTAAAGACATTTTGTTTCTTCATTTTTACAAAATGGGGGGTTAACCTTTTATCCCCCTCCACTTCTGAGTGGGGGGAGGGAGGTTAAACCCCTCCTCTCAGAATTTGGGAGGGTTAACTCCCCCCCCCCCAACCATAGGTGAGAAAGGGGGGGGAGGGGGGGCAGGGTGGGGTCCACCACCCCCCCCCCCCGCAGCCTCGAAATTTTGGGGCCAGCCCTAGACGAAAATCTAAGGGCCCTCTCCCCCAAATTTCCGAATTTATTACCTCTGACCCCCCTCTAGATTTTGAAATCTGACCCCCCCCCCCCCCCGCGCGGGAAAATTTTAGGTACCTTTTTTATACGAAATTTTCTTACAAAAACGTGAATTTTCATCACATATTCATGCTTTTAAGCCCTTTTTATACATAAATATGGCTTTTTTATTTAATAAAATGTAGTATTATCCTATAAAAAGAACAATTATTAAAGTTATTCTGGTTTAAAACTATTTTGCTTTGGACACCGGACCCCACCTGACCCCACTCTAGATTTCAAAATTTTGCACCCCGGGTCGACCCCCCCCCTAAAAAGCTAGGGGGGGTCTGGACCGGACCGGACCCCCTGGGAGCCCCCTCCTAGAATTCAAAATTCGATTTACCCCGGGTAACCACCCCCCCCCTAGCTTCCCCGACCGTGCTCACCTATGCCCCCAACCCCCCCCCCCGTGCCCATGTATGGTCTAGACCCCCTGGCTACGCCCATGTATGTATATAATCTTTTTAAATATAAGATTATGGATTAAAAAGTTTGTGATACTTGACTTCAGTGGCGTACCCAGGGGGTGGGGGCGGGTTGCGCCCCCCCCCCCCCGAAATCCGGCGATGTCGGATTTTTTCATAAAGGGGGACCCTTACGTTTTTTTTAAATTTCGGGAGAGAAAAAATTTTTTTCTTCAATATTAATACAGAAACTTTCCTGATGCCTTCCAAAAGCATATTAATTGTCAAAAAAAGCAAAAGTTCCCCGCTACGCGGGTAGTTTAAATTGGCAATTTATCTTAGTTTTTCGATCACAAATCGATTATCCTGTTCAGTATTTAAGGTATACAGTTTATAAAACTAATATAAACACTATTATCCTATTATCCTTTAATTAACGTTTTAAACACATGTTTTAAATGTGTAACAAAACCTTAAATTTTGTAATAAGTATCATCTGGAATTAAAATTTCTAGTGGACTTTAGCGCCTTAAATTAAAAATTTTCTCCCCGGGGAGGGGGGCATTCTGCGCCGTGGACCCCTCTGACAAGGGGCTCCGCCCCTTGACCCCGCTGGGGGGTTCTCGCCCCCCAGACCCCCCATATCTAGGGGCTGCCGCCCCCCAGACCCCCCTTCAAGGTTAGTAGTGCCCCCCAGACTGCCACCACCGAAATAAAATCCTGGGCACGCCACTGCTTAACTTTATAATCAAGACAATAATATTACTATTCTATTATTACGTAATAATAAAAAAAACTATGCTTCTAATCTAATTATAAGAATATATAAACACATTATTATTATTAAAAGAATTAAAAAAATAAAATTTATAAGTTGCAATAAGGTTTTATTTTTATTGTACACAGTTTTAGAGCATTTATAAGCTTGTTTTACGTTTTTTTACGCGTTTTAAGCCCATTTAAAATTTGGGTCTTGTCAGACACCCCCCTATAATTTCCCTTCCCCCCTTATACTCCCCCCCCCCCAAAAAAATCCAAGAGGTTGCGGCAGCCTCTCGGATTTTGGGGGGAGTATAAGGGGCTGCCCACCTATGGTGTTAACCTCCCTCCAAATTTTGAGAGGGGGGTTAAAACATACATTGGCAAGTTGGTCCGGAGTGGGGGGGGGGTTAAACCCCAAATTAGGAGGGGGTAAAGTCCGAGAAACGCAAAATACCCATATCGTTTTTTTTCTGGAGTGCATTTTACCCATATCGTTTTTCGATTTTGAAGGAAAAATAGGTAAAAAACGCTAATTTTAGGTCAAAAAGCCCTTTTTATTGTATTTTTGAGCTTTTTATTGCTTAAAACATTCATTTTGACCTCAAAACTTAAGTTTGGGGGCAGTTAGAAGTCATTTTAAAGAAATTTTTTTCTTCATTTTTCCAAAATTGGGGGAAGTTGATCTTTTCTCCCCCCCACTTTTGAGTGGAGGGGGAGTTAAACCCCCATCTCAGAATTTGGGGGTTAACCCCCCCAACCCCCCGTGCCCATGTATGCGTTTAAACCCCCCCCCCACTCCTCCCACTCAGAAGTGGGGGGAATAAAAGGTTAACCCCCCAATTTTGGAAAAATGAAGAAAAAAGTGTAAAATAACTTCTAAACTAACTCTTAACTTAAGTTTTGAGGTCAAAATGAATGTTTTAAACAATAAAAATCTCAAAAATGCAATAAAAAGAGCTTTTTGACCTAAAATTAGCGTTTTTTTACCTATTTTTCCTTCAAAATCGAAAAAAGATATGGATAAAATGCACTCCAGAAAAAAACGATATGGATATTTTGCGTTTCTCTGATTTTACCCCCCCCCCCCTTATTCGGGGTTTAACCCCCCACTCTAGCTATAACTAACTAGCCCAAGTATGAGTATAACCCCCTCCCCAAAAAAAATTTGGTAGGCTGTCCATCTGTGGTAGACCCCCCCCCCCCCCCCACCTTGCCCCCTTTTTATCTATGCCTACGCTACTTTTCGCCTTGGTTTTTTGACAGAACAAAAATTTAAAAATATTAGGAGAGCAGTTAAAAACCACGCCTAAAATACTTACCCCTATAACATATAGATTTCCACAAACTTTCCAACTTTTCAATTTTGTAAAATCTTTGGCATACAAGACGCGTCTGCAATATTTCTTTGGCAGTTAAAAATTTGAAAATTTCCAAAACCATTTCCTCTGGTAACTGTGTGAAATCGGCTGCCATATTTCTTTATTTTTTTATACCAAGATTATGTTACCGTCTTGCTAAATAGTATCTAATATTAGTTTACAACAAAACCGTTGTTGTGACAAAACAATCGGACACGCAGCCTTCGTTTTGTTGGTTATTTTTAAGATTTGGCCTTATCGAAAAGAGTTATGAACTAATTTATACCCAAAAAATGATCTTTTCAGCATATGCAATTTATGATGTTAATAAAAAAATTGTAAACACACAAATTAAATTAAAAACTATGTTTTAACAATGCTAGAAGTCTGAAGAACTTAAAAATGTTTAAACAAAAATTAAAAATTCAAAAGTTACATCGACCACGAAAAACTTGGACAACAAAATTTTTTTGGATTTAAACGCTAATTTAAACTTAGTTTTTCACTGATTTATTGTTCCTAAGCCTAAGCAAAACCTAAAAATCAAAGAAATTTGTAATATAATTGATTTTTATTAAAATAAGTTGTTTTTAAAAAACGTGAATTTTTTCACAACTAAAATTTTATGGGTATTTGAACGGTTATTATAAAAAATTGGTTATTATCATGAAAAAAATAAAAGTATATTTGTAACTTCCAGACACTTGGTAATACGAAAAAAATAATATTAATTTGATTAAAGGCTTAATAAAAAAATATCTTAATAACATAAATTGTACATGCCAAAATAGGGCAATTTTTGGGTATAAATCGGCTTATAACTTCTAATCAAAAGCTCAAATCTCAAAAATAACCACAAAAATCAAGTCTACGGGTCCAATTTAGGGTATGAAGATGTTTTATAAGTGTATTTTACATCAGGATCGGTCAAATCGAATTTTAAGACGCGTATGGGAATCATACCAAGAAAATGGAGGCGGGAAGGGGGTTCCATAGATGGTCGCCAGGTTTAAAATGGAAAAAGGTGCTATTTTTTCAACAAAACGGGGCAAAAGTGACTATTAAAATTTTTAAAAAAAAGCAAAAAATTTGAAAAAAAGGGCTATACAGACTATCAGACCTGTGCACGGTTTGAAAATGCCCCTCCCGCTTTATTGGAGGATTTGCCCCCCTCGTTTTATTGCCCGCCCCGCGGAAAAATGAAAAAGTACCCAAAAATTATGACGCCATTTTTTACCTATTATGACACCATCATTGGAAAATTTTTGAATTTTTTATTTTAGACTATTTCAATGCATTTTTAGCTATTTTAGACCTATTTTTACCTTTTTTTGGCTTTTTTTTTGCCCCTTTTCCTTTTTTTTTTTCTTTTTTTCTCCTTTTTTTCAATTTTTATTTTTCCCCCTGCTTCCCCCCCCCGTTTTATTGCCTCCCCGTTCCAAAAAAGTTGCCCCCCCCGTGCCCCCCTTCCGTTTTAGAATTGCCCCCCCCGTTTAAACCCCGGGGGGGCCGTGCACAGGTCTGGACTATAGTTCAGAAAAAGCGTCTTTTACTGTATAA
This sequence comes from Microlaimidae sp. YZB2_3, assembly GCA_030248175.1. Taxonomy (NCBI): domain Eukaryota; kingdom Metazoa; phylum Nematoda; class Chromadorea; order Desmodorida; family Microlaimidae; species Microlaimidae sp. YZB2_3. The sequence goes on along the minus strand of JASAMX010035018.1, from coordinate 7,051 downwards.
GAGAGGGTACAAAAATAAAAAAAATAAAATTTAAAAAAATTTAATGTAGTAGTTTTTTTAGTTCAAACCTATATTTAATTAAAAAAAATTGCTACACACTGATACGTTTCACTAGGTTGAGGTGCTTTACTAACAAGGTGTTCACTTGTTTAAAGTGCATATTATAATGCTTAAGTGGTTTTCTTCTCGGGGCGGTTTGGGGGGGCGTTTGGGGGGGGGGGGCTTCGCCCCCCCCCCCCCGTTTGGGGGGGGGGGGCGGAGCCCCCCCTTTTTAAACCGCTATGTCGATCTTCTTTCCGGGAGTGCGGTTTCTTTTGGGGGGCGGTTTTGTATTTCGGGGGGGGGGGGGCTTCGCCCCCCCCCCCCATTTTGGGGGGCTAGTACTTTAAAAAGAAAGCAGGGATAAACGTAGATAAAGCAGTATGTCAAAATAAATTTATCCTTGTCCTAATAATATATCAGTTTGTAGCGGTAAAAACGTGTTTTCTTTGGTAAAAATTACCTTAGGACACCTTGGCAGGGCCTGGATTTTACAAAAAAGGACTTTAGAGACGTTAGTTTCAGACCCCTTGGCTAAACCCACATTGTAAACCAAAGCACATGAGCATCAATTTCGGTTCCTGTTTTCTTGTGCCCCCCCCTATGAGAAAATCCGAACCAATGCTATAGGCGGCAGGAAAATTTAGGGGGGGGGGGGGACCTTAATCAAACCATTTTGTTTTTTGTTTTTTCTTTCTGTGTAGTACTTATTACTTATAAAAATTATTGTACTAACTTTGAGATCCCATTAGCATCAGGCAACATAAATAACGAGGTATATATGTATGTATACTATAGAAAGTGACCGCTGAGCAAAGCGAAGCGGAACAAGTATTTGGTTTTGGGGGTCCATAGGGGTACTCAAAATTACTTTTAAAGTTTGGCGCCGAGCGATTAGCGAGGCGCTAGAAAATTTTGAAATTTTTTAGCCTCTGAAAACCCCGAAATTTTACCGCCATCCGGCAATCATCTGGCAACCATTTCGGGGGGGGGGGGGGGCGGCCGGCCGCCCCCCCGCCCAACCACTATCCTTATTGTTCCTCCTGTCCGCCGCTTCGCGGGCGTTTCGGGCGCCCCCCCCGCCGCCCCCCCCTGGTTCGTCCCTGCCTTATCCTAATAATATATCAGTTTGTGCTACATAAATTTTGGTTTTTTAATTAAGATTAAGGTCCCATTAGTTAAAAATCATCATTACAAAAATAGTATTTTCGTGAGCAATAATTTTGAATTAGCGAAAAATAAGTTGAGGTTTGTGCTTTAAAACTATGTCTAAACCGATATCAAAAGACGAGTTTTCCGAAGACAAGTTGTACAAGATGAGATGTTGAAAGACATAATTTAAAATACGAAATTTCAGGGAACTGTAAAAGTGGAGTCATATTTAATGATCTACTTATACAAGAACTTTGACGTGTTGTTAAATGAGGTAGACTCCCTTTTGAGGTTCTCAAATGTAAATTCAACAAAATAAATTTATAAAAACAGCACCCTCCTAGAAAATTCTCAAAGCTATGTTTGACGAATTTGGGAGTAAAATGGGGGCTATTGTGAGAGTGTGGTGCTCCCCCCAATAGGGTGGACCTCCCTTTTGAGGTTTTCCAATGTAAAATCAAGGAAAAGAATTTATGGTTGATATTGGGGCTAAAAAAATAACATCAATAAGCTGTTTTAGGGTTAGTTAAGGGTAATTATTAAGACTGCAGCAAGAATCCCTGTAAGAAGGATTAACCACCCGTTTGTGGTGTTCAGGAAGAATAAAATAAAAAAAATTTAAAAACAATTGTTATGAACTAAAAACAGAAAAACTCTATTGGCCATTTTTTAAATTAAGTCAAGTGGGCATAAAACAAAAGTTTACTGGAATACTTTCCCCCTCAAAAGGATACCGCGGGGAAGTTGGCATGCTTTCCCGCCGGTCTTCCCGCCGGCTTTCCCGCTGGCTTTTGCCTTTATGCGGTTTTTAAGCAAAAATGACAATAAGTATTCATGAAAATAGCTAAAAACTAATGAAATATGAATTTTTTAATTAGTTTTGATGTTAAAATAAATTTTATTTGAATTAAAATGCTTTTTTTTGAAAAAAAACTTTAGCATGCGTTCACGCCGGCTAAAAACACTTTAGCATGCGTTCCCGCATGTCTTCCGCCGGTCTTCCCACTCCATTTGTTAACTCGTTTTTCCAATAACCTTAATTACGACACGTTCCCTTTAACAAATAAGTAACTGAAATTTGCAGTAACTGCCGTGTAGTTTTATGGCTTTTTATTTATTCACTTCATTGACTACATTACTTTTATTTAAAAGTTATTAGTATTATATGAGTAATAATAATGTTATAGTAATGTTAGTAATTATGCGGAAGACCGGCGGAAGACATGCAGGAACGCATGCTGGCTTTCAGTTGGCTCCCGAAATTGCTGGCTTTCCTGTTTTAGCTACCTTATTTGTTAACGGGAACGTGTCGTAATTAAGGTTATTGGAAAAACGAGTAGAACAAATGGAGTGGGAAGACCGGCGGAAGACATGTGGGAACGCATGTTAAAGTGTTTTCAATTGCGAGAGCCGGCGTGAACGCATGAAGGTTTAAAAAAAACGCATTTTAATTTTAATCAAATTTATTTTAATATCAAAACTAATTAGAAAATTCATATTTCTATAGTTTTTAGCTATTTTCATGAATACTTATTGTCATTTTTGCCTAAAAACCGCATAAAAGCGAAAGTCAGCTGGAAAGCCGGCGGGAAGACACACAAATTAAAAATAAATTAAAATAAAGTTTAACTAAAATTTTAGGTTTGGATAGGCTTAAGAAAAATATATGGGAAACAGTTTACAAGTGCTTTTGATTTATGTAAAAGGGCTCACAGCAAAACAGCAGCGATTAACAGAAAAGTGTTCAGGGACTGAATATGTAAACTGATTTAAAACCCAACAATTAAAGGGGGAGGGGTAAAACCCACACCGACTGGGCGGGTTCACTGGGCGGACGGACGGAAATCAATGGGGTAAAACCCACACCGCCGGGGAACTATAAAATCGTTAATTTTTTCAGAACTACTGCATTATTTCAAGAAGTAAAAACATTAATTTAATGCTTATAGCATTCTACAAAACATTTAACAATTACAAAACGTTGGTTTACGATATTAAAAAAAATAAAATCTTCCGGGTTTTTTTGACACTGGTATTTTTTTAAACGATTACCGTAATTTTTTGGCTCACTTTTCGGCCACATTTTTTTAAATAATTCAGCCATATTTAAAAAAAGGGGAAGCTTCGCAGGAGCAGGGATTCCGAGCGCCGTCATGTTGACGTGGCCGGGCTCGGCGTTCGCTGGTATCGGGCAAAGTCCCAACTGAGGAAAGTCCCAACGTGGAAAGTCCCAACTAATCGATGAATCTCCCAACAGTTCAAATATTCTAAAAATATAGTTTGCAAAACTCACGGTGTTAAACACAATAAATTTAAACAACCGAAAATCAATAAATGCATTAAATGAATGATAAATGGAATTATGCAATTTTGTAAACGTACTTTCAAAAATGCAAGTTTCCACCCCAATGAGAATTTTTTTTGATTTTTTGGTTTTGCTTAGGCTTAGGAGAAAAAAAGAAAGTTTTTTTATTCTCCAGTTTAAAAAGCATCATTAAATACAAATTTACCATAATACAATTTTGCTTGATTTTTCAGTTTTTGCTTTCGCTTTTAAGTTGTACTGAGTTTTTTGTAAAATAAAGAATTTAATGCTATATTTTTATTAATTATAGTGTTAATTGACTAAAAAATAAAATGGTGTTTGTTGCAAACGTATTTTTTGATTCTGTTGGGACTTTCCACAAACTGTTGGGAGATTCCACAGTTGGGAGATTCACCCTTTTTGTTGGGAGATTGCTCGGAACCCGTTCGCTCGCCCAGCGTCCCCGCGTCGGCAATCAACTTTGTGCCTTTGGATCAAACACTAAGGCACAATATTAGAAAAAGTTCATATTAAAATTACATAATTAATCGATTTACAATCTGAATTAAAATAACTGATGTTTTTTCTCGTTCAAACGTGTGTTAAATCTTTTTTTTTGTCGACCAAACTGAACCACGGACAAAAGATCCCCAGCGTTTGAAGGGTATTTAGAAACCCATAAATTACTGCTTATTTTATTAGTTATTTGAGTTAAAATATAATATATTACATGGATTTATAGTAGTTTATTGTAAATAAATACTTTGAACATGATAATGTGTTTTCAAACAGGAAAAATAGCATAGTCAAATATTCGATCGTGCGAACTAAAAACCCGGAAGATTTTATTTTTATTAATATCGTAAACCAACATTTTATAATTGTTAAATGTTTTGTAGAATGCTATTAGCATTAAAATAATGTGTTTACTTCTTAAATTGATGCAGTATTTCTCGAGATATTAACGTTTTTTGACGGTCCGGCGGTGTGGGTTTTACCCCATCGATTTCCGTCCGTCCGCCCAGTGACCCGCCCAGTTACGTGGGTTTTACCCCACCCCCAATTGTTTCGTTTAAAATAGGTACTCCAATATCAAGGAAATATTTATTTTTCTTACTTTGTTCTTTTTAGTCCTTTTCCTAAATTCATTGTTTCTTAAATTAAGTTCCAGGAATTTAAAAACTTACATAAGCCTTTCAAAATTTCCTTCATAAGTACTAGAACAAATCTTTAATTTGTTGAGTTTTAAATTGTGTGTCACACAGTCTCCTGCCACACTTTTGTTTTGCTGTGAATACTTTTACACAAATCAAAAGCAATTTAAAATGTTTTCCATATATTTTTGCACACCGAAACCTAAAAATTTATTATTTTAATTTATTTTTAATTTGTGTGTTAAACATTAATTCTCGTGGATTTTTTAATCAAGGGATATAATGACCCGCTTAAAGCTGAGAGTTTTTAAAACGAACAGATACAAAGCGAAGAAAGTAAAAATCCCAAAGCGATCGACAAAATAACTAAATAAATATTATTTTTTAACTTTTTTTAAAGCCAACTATAATTTTTTTAAATTATTTAACCCGAAGAGTGTGGAATGATTTTTTTAATTTTCTACAAATGAATGATATAATTGTCTATATTACAACCGTTTATAAAGATCTTTTTAAAGATCTCATCGGTTCTGTTCTGTTCTGGGAAACGCCCTTTCGTTCTGGGCTGTTTTCTCTATATTAAAACCCTTTAAAAAGATCTTTTTAAAGATCTCCTCGGTTCTGTTCTGTTCTGGGAAACGCCCTTTTCGTTCTGTTCTGTTCTGGTTCTGGTTCTGGGAAACGCCCTACCCCTGAATATGTCCACAAGTCAGTCGGGCAGAGTGGCTCCAACTAAGCAATCGAGTGAAACTGTCGAGTGAAACAGAGTTCGCTTGGTCCGCTCGTGTCTCCAGCTCCGATATAAACTTACGAGGTCAGCCTGATATAATTCAACCATAGTCAGCAGTGAACTGTCATGTCAACTTGTATTTTAAAAAAAATTGCATTTTTTGTTTCAATTGAGCAATTTTATAAATAATTGTTTACCTATGGGATTAACGTTTAATATTAAACTGTTTTTGCTAAAAAATTTTTATTGGATTTATTGTTAAATAGAATATTTAATTTATCAAATCATTAAGAAAAATAGATTGTATATTTTATCCGGTTCTAGGTAAATATTTCCGCAACAACAATTTACAAGGAAAAACTTTCCACAGCAGTATTTCCTTAGCATTAAATCCGCGGAAGAATTATTCTCAAGGAAAAAATTTCCGTGACAAATTTTTCGTTTTTTTCATATAACTGCAAACGCTGACAAAATAGTACACAAGCGCAAACATTCTTGGAAACAAAAATTCTTTTTTTTTTGGTTTTGTCTAAAAATGTTTGTTATAAGTAAATAATATTTTTATAATAAAGATTTGAAACGAAATTTTTGATTATCTTCGTAAATTAATTTTTTAAAATGCTTATTAGTGATGTCCCTACCTTCCAATATAAAGCTCCGGCCATTTAAAGCAAAGGAAGCTCCGCAGCTCCAATGCTCCGCCCCTTAAATAAGCAATTTGAGGCTTACGCTTGAAATGCATTTTAAAATACTCTATTTGTATTTGTAGAACTATTTTTATCGATTAAAAAAAGTTTTGGAAAAAATTTAATTTCCAAAAAATTTTGACAAAATCAACGGCATTACTCTTTAATCATTTATGCATGAAATTAGTACAACAATAGGCAGGAGCTCAGCAGCTCTAGACCTCAAGGCTAATTGCAATTTTTAACGCACAGACAGGCAACGTGTCATTTCGACTTATTCTGCCATATATTATTAACAAAACGATCAGGTTGTTTTTTTTCTCGAGTGAACCTGTTTTATTAAGTTTGTAGAAACTGTTTTAGAACCTATTTTGTTAAGTTTGTAGAAAAAACAGTATTTAATTAGTATTTTGTAAATATTTTAGTATACGAATACTCCAAAATATTTGATACTTTTAAAACAATTGAATACAATACCAATAAAATACCGACCTTTCCAAAATAGTATCGATATTTAAAATGTAAACAAACACGAAGGATAAAGCGTTTATTGATATCATGGTGAAACGTTTCGACAATTCACATTTGTCATCATCAGTCAACTAAAAATTATATATTTGTAAACACGACAAGAAATAATTTCAAAACTGTATGAATCATATAAATAATTAAGCCATATTACTGGATAAATAAAGAAAAGTAGGGAGAAAGTATAGATAAAATTTTATTTTGATTTATTTTTTATTTTTTAAAAAATACTTGTAAACGAAGTAGGTAATAAAACAGAAAAAAAGGTTTTAGCAAGTTTTAGCAATTAAATATGTTGGATAGGATTAGTATGAGAAATTATTAAGGAAAACGTACAAAGAAAAACAACTAAAAATAGATGGCGTAAAATTACAATATGGTATAAAAATGCAACTATATGTAAGAACTGGGACAGTATAAATTAAACAATTAATTTGTATAATTACTAAAAAGCAGC
>JASAMX010035016.1:0-12513 GCA_030248175.1 Microlaimidae sp. YZB2_3 | reverse complement strand
ATGTACTTCGTTCAGTTACGTATTGCTATTGAGATTGAATTTAATCATGGGTGGCGGGGGAGCGCCACGGGGCGATTTAGCCCAGTGGCGCCGCGCCAACCATAATTAACAGAAACGTGAGGGTAAATTTTGAAATTTCAGAACCTTCTTCTTCTTCTTCTTCTTCTTCTTCTTCTTCTTTCTCCTATTATTATTTTTTCCAACGCTCCATTCTTAAAAACGATATTCCTCATTCGTTACTGATTGATCAAAAATAAACATGGGCTCATTAGAAAGAAGAAGGATTTACGCAACTTTTCTTAGGAAGCACTTTTTTCATTTAGGTCCTTGTTATCGATTTATTTGATCAAAATAAAAAATTGAAAAATTAGACAAATAAAAACTCCCAACCGCACAATAACAGCCTTTTGGCAACAATAAGGATTGTACAGAGCAGGAGCAGACCAACATCCCCCTCATAAAAACCGCACAAAAATAGCCAGACCGGTTTTAATTGGTGGCAGAAACGGCGCCAGTTCCAGCGCCATCTGCTTCAACCGCGCGGAAAACGGCAAAAACAACAGAGTACTTTTTTTAATTCTTGCATTACTGATGACAAAATTAATTCAAAGTTTTATTTATTAAAAAATAATAATAAGCGTCGGTGGCGCGGGAGCGCCACGCGCCGGTAATAAGTAGGTGGTGCAGATTGCCAACTAATTAACCCACAGGCACCGTGGCAACTATACTTAGACAACGTGAGTAAATTTTGTTATTCATGTTCATCATCTTATTATTATTATTATTATTTTTACTTTAAAAATTATAATTGCAATCATTGGCGCACGGCATCGCGCCAACTATATTTCAACGTAGGTAAACTTTGTACTGTAGCAGTGACGTTTGACTCAATTAACACCGTTGTATTAATAGCTGATTAACACATGCAGAAATTTATCCACGACATGGCAATTTGTAAATTTATTTTTGTCATATGATTATAAAACGCAAACCAAAGATTTTACACTTGTTGTTTTTTGCATATTTTGTTTTTTCGAAAATTTAATAAAATGTATTATCAACAATATATAATAAAGGAAAAATGAGACACTTAGAACAAACTGCTTGTAAAAACGGTCCCATTTGAATGGGACCTGGTCCCATTTAAATGGGACCTTTGGATTTCGGTCCCATTTAAATGGAATCCCATTAAAATAAGTCCCATTTAAATGGGACTTATTTAAATGGGATCCCATTTAAATGGGATCCCATTTAAATAAGTCCCATTTAAATAGATCCCATTTAAATGGGATCATTTAAATGGGACCAAAATCGAAAAGTCCCATTTAAATGGGACCAGGTCCCATTTAAATGGGACCTTTTTTTAAAAGCAGTTTGTTCTAAGTGTCTCATTTTTCCTTTATTATATATTTTTGGTATTATTACTTTGCCTGTTTTAAAAAGACTTGTTTCAGTCTTTTCTGGCATTAAGTTTTTAGACTTATTTTAGCTCTATACTATTCCATTTAATATATGGCTTTTTTCGAAACTTTGTTTCGTCTTTTGCTAGAATTTCCGTCTTTTAAAACATTGGATTCAATGTCATTTTAAAAAAAATAGAGTAAACAACAAAAAATGTATAGAAAACTTTTGAATTTAATACTATTAATACAAGTATTTCAATAATCAAAAAAATAAATATATTTTTAAAAAACATTATTTACAAGATTTTTGTCTTTGTAACAATTCTCGTTTTGTTGATGTTAAAAAATACGACGCCTTATGTGAGTTGCAAAAGTAAAGTCAGCGAGTGTTTATGCAACACGGAAGTTCAAGCGTTGGAGTACTGAGGCTTTAGGTCCTCTATTGCCTATTTGATCCAAAAAACCTAAAAAGGGGGTAATTTATTTGCATCCCTTCTTTAAAAAACTAGCTTCATTTGATACCATATTTCTAGACGTTACATGGCTGATCTTATATAAATGTAGATACAAAATACAAATAATCAAAACTGAGCGGTTAGCGTTTAAAAAATTTAAATCCCTAGCTTTCAGTAAATATACTAGCCTTGAAAAATGCTCTAAGAATAGAGCAGGAAAAAGGGGCGATTTTTCCCCGGGCGTATGTTTAGACAGAAAAGATGTAGACTAGTCTGAGATGGACATTATGTGGACTATAGGAAATTTGCATTTGGTTTGGCCAGCTGCTCACTAATAAAAAATTTCTACGATATGATAATGATTTGTTTATACATTGATCTAATCACACAGTACTGTTGCATTTTTTTAGTTTGATGAAATGTTAATTGAAAAAATCATATACAGCAATCTTTTGACAAGCGCGAAATTGCCACTTTTTCAATTAGAAGGTTATATTTGTATGTTAAGAAACAACTATAAATTTGAAAAAAGTGGCGATTTCGCGCTTGTTAAAGATTGCTGTGAGTATGATTTTTTCAATTGAATTTCATCAAACTAAAAAAAAATGCAACAGTGCTGTGTGATTAGATCAAATGTATAAACAAATCATTATCATATCGTAGAAATTTTATTTAGTGAGCAGCTGGCCAAACAAATGCAAATTTCCTATAGTCCAAATAATGTCTATCTCAGACTAGTCTACATCTTTTTATGTCTAAACATACGCCCGGGGAAAAATCGCCCCTTTTTCCTGCTCTATTCTTAGAGCATTTTTCAAGGCTAGTCTACCACTTTTTTGAACTAAATTAAAAAATAGCCTAATAAACTATAGTTTTAGCTGCGCAATGACATATGTTTATAATCATTCCGTTGCCGAGATAAAATAAAAAATAATAAGAAGAAGAAGATGAATTTAAATTACAAAATTAACCCACGTTGTTTAATTATAGTTAGTGCGGTGCAAATGCGCTCCAGACAAAGTTTACCTACGTTCTCTAATATAGTTGGCGCGATGCCGTGCGCCAATGATTGCAATTATAATTTTTAAAGTAAAAATAATAATAATAATAATAAGATGATGAACATGAATAACAAAATTTACTCACGTTGTCTAAGTATAGTTGGCACGGTGCCGTGGGTTAAATTGCAGTTGGCACCCCGCACCACCGATGATTACCGGCGCGTGGCGCTCCCGCGCCACCGACGCTTATTATTATTTTTTAATAAATAAAACTTTGAATTAATTTTGTCATCAGTAATGCAAGAATTAAAAAAAGTACTCTGTTGTTTTTGCCGTTTTCCGTGCGGTTGAAGCAGATGGCGCTGGGAACTGGCGCCGTTTCTGCCACCAATTAAAACTGGTCTGCTATTTTTGTGCGGTTTTTATGAGGGGATGTTGGTTGTCTGCTCTGTACAATCCTTATTGTTGCCAAAAGGCTGTTATTGTGCGGTTGGGAGTTTTTATTTGTCTATTTTTCAATTTTTTATTTTGATCAATAAATCGATAACAAGGACCTAAATGAAAAAAGTGCTTCCTAAGAAAGTTGCGTAATTCCTTCTTCTTTCTAATGAGCCCATGTTTATTTTTGATCAATCAGTAACGAATGAGGAATATCGTTTTTACGAATGGAGCGTTGGAATAATAATAAGAAGAAGAAGAAGAAGAAGAAGAAGAAGAAGAAGAAGAAGGTTCTGAATTTCAAAATTTACCCACGTTCTTTAATTATGGTTGGCGCGGCGCCACGGGGCTAAATCGCCCCGTGGCGCTCCCGCGCCACCCATGATTAAATTCAATCAAATTTAACTAACTTTTAAGCGAGCACGCGACGTTTACAGCTTGTTTATAAATATTATGTGTTTATGTAAGTTAAAACTAGCCTTGAAAAATGCTCTAAGTATAGAGCAGGAAAAAGGGGCGATTTTTCCCCGGGCGTATGTTTAGACAGAAAAGATGTAGACTAGTCTGAGATGGACATTATGTGGACTATAGGAAATTTGCATTTGGTTTGGCCAGCTGCTCACTAAATAAAAATTTCTACGATATGATAATGATTTGTTTATACATTGATCTAGTCACACAGCACTGTTGCATTTTTTTTTTAGTTTGATGAAATGTCAATTGAAAAAATCATACTCACAGCAATCTTTGACAAGCGCGAAATCGCCACTTTTTCAATTAGAAGGTTATATTTGTATGTTAATAAACAACTAATAAATTTTAAAAGTGGCGATTTCGCGCTTGTCAAAGATTGCTGTGAGTATGATTTTTTCAATTGACATTTCATCAAACTAAAAAAAAATGCAACAGTGCTGTGTGACTAGATCAATGTATAAACAAATCATTATCATATCGTAGAAATTTTTATTTAGTGAGCAGCTGGCCAAACCAAATGCAAATTTCCTATAGTCCACATAATGTCCATCTCAGACTAGTCTACATCTTTTCTGTCTAAACATACGCCCGGGGAAAAATCGCCCCTTTTTCCTGCTCTATACTTAGAGCATTTTTCAAGGCTAGTCTACCACTTTTTTGAATTAAATTAAAAAATAGCCCAATAAACTATAGATTTAGCTGCGCAATGACATATGTTTATAATCATTCCGTTGCCGAGATAAAATAAAAAATAATAAGAAGAAGAAGATGAATTTAAATTACAAAATTAACCCACGTTGTTTAATTATAGTTAGTGCGGTGCAGATGCGCTCCAGACAAAGTTTACCTACGTTCTCTAAATATAGTTGGCGCGATGCCGTGCGCCAATGATTGCAATTATAATTTTTAAAGTAAAAATAATAATAATAATAATAAGATGATGAACATGAATAACAAAATTTACTCACGTTGTCTAAGTATAGTTGGCGCGGTGCCGTGGGTTAAATTGCAGTTGGCACCCCGCACCACCGATGATTACCGGCGCGTGGCGCTCCCGCGCCACCGACGCTTATTATTATTTTTTAATAAATAAAACTTTGAATTAATTTTGTCATCAGTAATGCAAGAATTAAAAAAAGTACTCTGTTGTTTTTGCCGTTTTCCGCGCGGTTGAAGCAGATGGCGCTGGGAACTGGCGCCGTTTCTGCCACCAATTAAAACCGGTCTGCTATTTTTGTGCGGTTTTTATGAGGGGATGTTGGTTGTCTGCTCTGTACAATCCTTATTGTTGCCAAAAGGCTCTTATTGTGCGGTTGGGAGTTTTTATTTGTCTATTTTTCAATTTTTTATTTTGATCAATAAATCGATAACAAGGACCTAAATGAAAAAAGTGCTTCCTAAGAAAGTTGCGTAATTCCTTCTTCTTTCTAATGAGCCCATGTTTAGTTTTGATCAATCAGTAACGAATGAGGAATATCGTTTTTAAGAATGGAGCGTTGGAATAATAAGAAGAAGAAGAAGAAGAAGAAGAAGAAGAAGAAGAAGGTTCTGAATTTCAAAATTTACCCACGTTCTCTAATTATGGTTGGCGCGGCGCCACGGGGCTAAATCGCCCCGTGGCGCTCCCGCGCCACCCATGATAATATTAATGAAGAAAAAAAGAGCGACGAAAACATGTTTAATAAATTAACTTATTACTGCTTTGTAATATTTTGAAAGCGGCGAGTTGAGCTTTATTGCGGTGTGACGGTCCCTTGCCCCAGAATTTTTTAAATACAATTTAAAAAAATTGTTATTTTTGCCGCTTGGCTCTTACTGAGCGGTTAAGAGATTTGTTTGTTCTTTCCCATAGGTATTAACGGTTTTTTATAAATATGTCAGTAATTATAACCAAAACCAAAAAAATAACCTCCAGAAATTCTTTATAAAGTTGTGAAGTTGCTGAATACGTAATTGATTCAGTTAAATCGGTGGGACACAAACTTAAAAAAAATTAGACGTTTTTCACATGAGCACAGGATTAATTGCAAATATTAGAGTAAATATCAAAACGGAATTCAGGTGTGTGGCCAATTTTGATTCTATGTTCAAAAAATATACTTCGAATATTAATTACAGCAAAGTATTTTTGGAGGACCCCACAAATAAAAATAAAAAACACGAAAGTCTAAAATTTACTTATAAAATGTTTTTATACAATTAAAACATTAGGAAAGTTTAAGGTTAAATTAATTATAAAAAAGTGATACTATTCCAAGAAAATTCCCGATCAATCATTGCAGACATTTTGGGTTCATTCGGGTTTCCGGCAATTATCGCACTCCGAAAAAATACCATCGGGATGTTTTTGTGTATAGTTTTTAGATGACGAAAAAGTATGACACAGTGGTAAGGTTTTCCAAAATATATTTCTAAAAAATACACAGCTTTCAATCTTGGCTTGTTATATTTGAGTTATAGGGTTCACATACCATTGTAATGTAGAAAGTATAAGTTTAGAATAATATTACATATGTTTATTCAAAACGCAGTACACGCTAAATATAGAACACTTATGTACACTATATTTAGGACTAATATCAAGGATAATTAGTAAATGTTTCTGATTGTGTAAAACTAACTACGAATATTTAAAATTAAAGCAAAAATGATGTAGTTACTGATAAAACGTGTAAATTTTTTTCCAGCGGTAATACGAAAGGTCACGAGCAAAAAAATTACAAAAACTATCTTATGCATTGTATATAAAAAAATTAAGAAAACGCATGGTTTAAGTTCGTAATGCGTCTATAATTATTGTAAAAATGGACCTACCTAGCATAACAAAATTTTGGGTCCGCGGTCCCGCCGCGAAATCAGAATTCGTTATAAAATAAGTAATTTTACCCAATTTTCTCAGAAACCAAAGATTTAACAATATAATTAAAACAATTTCAAGTATTTTGGTTGACTTTTAATCATTATTTAAGGCAATTTTTCGCGTAACTAAGATTTTTCATATGTAAATTTTTTGGGTTACTTAGAAAAAGAAATCATTTTCCAATGCTTCAATTTTAATACAAAAAAGCCGCTAAAACTTTTCAAATATATGTTTTCTTATTTGTAGGATTTTCAGTTTTAAATATAATACAAATAAATCATTTAAATTGAGCAGAACTCTGTATCGTGGTGGGACCGCCCACCCAATTTTTGTTATGCTAGGTAGGTCCATAGTAAGTGATTTCAGGCCAAGGAAGTGAGTGCGAAATAACAAACTAATAAAATGCAATAATTTGCATACTGTGGGTGAAGAGCGAGGAAATACAACCAATCCTCTGATTTCAAAAATAATCAAACATGGCAGAGTGGGCAAATTATTGCACTGTGAGATTGTGCACTAAAAAATTAATGGAAAAAAGGTTTTATTGCATATAAAAATAAACAAAAACTTGGTTGTAAATATATATATATATGATTTCATGAGTGTTAATTGCAAAAATAAACTTGGGATATTCTCTTCCTCCAATAGTCCAACTGATCTTCCGCTTCTGGGTTTGTAATTTCACATAAATTTATAGCTAATATTTTGCAAATTTTGATTTTTTTGTTATGAACATTGAACTCGGTATGGTTCTAATTTCTTAAACGGCGTGAGTCGACCAATGCCACATAAGAGTTATTGAGGTGTGGTAAGTGCCTGTCGAATCAGGTTAATTTTTTTGTTAGAAATCCGCGCAAAAATTACTAAACTTACTTTTACTAACCTGAACATCATACGAAACACCCAATCAACTGCACGCCAACTATTGCTATGCAAATTAAATCACATCGTATGGAAATTATTCTTTATGTGACTTTGGTCGATTACAGCTGTTGCCGAAGCTGCTTATATACATTTGTTAATAGCTCCAGTGTTTTTTTATATTGCTTACAAAAATCGACCATGTTATACCACAAAAAGGTGACCTTGAAATATTTTGTCTGTGAAAATGTGACAATAGATCTATTGTTAATTTAATATGGGATTCCCTTTTTGGAATCTTTAATTTTCCGTGCGACGAGACGAATTTCTTTTAGGGAAAAACGCCATTTCCCCGAAATCAGAACACGCATATAATATTTAACCACAACGCATATGACGTTGAGACTATTGCAATAATTTTCAATCTATTTCGCAGTAGATTTTCAAATTTTAATGTTTAGAAGCCGCTGAAAAGTTTGTTTATCAATCATTAAAATTGAGTATTATGTTTTTTGTTTTATTATTCATCAAGTAATACCGAACACAAAAGGTTTCCCGTTAAGATTCCTTTCTTGCCATAAATGCGGATGTATGAATCGGATTCAAGCGTTTTGAATTCAATTTCAAGTTTAAAGCAGTTTTGACTTCTAAACGTTAACTCGAAATAATCTTTATTTTTGAAATTACAAAAATTGCACGCGGTGTTAATACCTTGCATATGGTGTTTCTATTGATGACTTCACTGGACCAATATCCTTTGTGGGTTAGATACTTTTTACCAGAAACGTTTAAATATGAATCTTTGTAAGTGTTTTTTTATGGTTATATCAATGATCCGAAAGTTTATTTATACTTGTTTAACAAAGTTTTTCATTATTGCCGTAATGCCGCTTTATTTTGTGAATCATCATCGTTTATACAGTTAAAAAAGATAAAATATTTGCTATCTGCAAAAGTGTATAGCATAAAAACCTTGCTTTCTTCTAAACAAAATAAACTTTCAGTTTATGTAAGAGATATTACTAATAAATGTTTTTTAAGTGTTTTAGTATTTTAGTTCAGAGTATCGACTATAATTTTTCAGCTACTTACCTCAACCAAGTCCAAAACCAACCAAAACAAAAATAAAAGCTATGTAATTGATATGTTTCACGCCTAGTATATATTAGGTGCCTCGTGCCTGCTAAATGTTCCCCCCGGCGTTTCCCATTTTAAGCAAAATAAAGGAAGTTTAAACCTTTTTTATTTTTATCTTTTCAGAGGCGGTTTGAGCAACGGGACACTTCCGAATAACCACGGTGATCTGGCCGCCATACGGCGGCGCTACGACTTGCACCATTTGGACACCAGTTCCTTAAGCAGCGGTGCCGGCGGTAAACAGAGTCGCTACTATCGCAAGAGACACGAGGACAGCAACGGTTCCGTCATTTCGTCCACAAAAAAACTCACCAACAGACGCAACCAGGTAAAAAATGGTAGAAAATTAGAGCCGAGGGCACTTGGAGCCGAAACTTAAAAATTGAAAAAAAATAATACTATAAGCCCAAACCATAAGGAGGAATGGAGGAAAATGGAGCCAAAAGTTATTGAAATCGTAAAACCTAAACCAAAGCCCAAAACTATTTTTTATTTTATTTTCAAGCTCCAAGCTTGTATTTTCACGGCTTGAAGTGTCCAAAATTTTCCCGACGGCCTTACTATTTTTAGCTCCAGAAATCCTTAAAACCGTAATTTTTGGTCTGATAGAAACTAACATCTTATTATGAGGAGAAATACAGACGATAAAATATTTATTGCATAACATATCGTTTTCAATCGTGTCGCTTAATCAGATCGTCGTTACTCTGACACAATGAATCAAAATCGTCATAAAATACTCGGAACTGTGACACTTTTTTTTCTTTACCACACAAATAGTATAAACAATTTGAGTCACGGTCATTTTAATTTTATACTGAATGTGACTCTTTGTGTCAGAGTAACGACGAAATACAGTTTATGATACAATTACATTTTCATTCTGTTTAAGTAGAAATGTTTTTTTTTTCGTCTGAGGATAATTTTTGAAACCGTTACGCAAAATTATGTTCTCAATACTTTACAGACTGGGTTTCATTTTAAAAATAAAACAAGGCTAAAGACTGCACGGGTTATATTGACGGAACCGCATGTGTGTAGAATAAAAGTTCCAAAATACCAAAGCAATTCATAAAACGCCTGGGATTTACTCAAAACCGTTTCTTTTGATTTTTTCTTCTTAGCACTTTGGATGAAGTACCAGACTTTAATTCTGCAAGTCTCAATAATGCATTTAAGTTGTTAAATTCTTTAAGGCATTTTTTGGTATAATAACAACAATATATCCCAGTAAGGACGGGGTGCCTGAAACGGGAAAAACGGTTTTTACCTGCCTCCTACCTGCCTCCATCGAAAATTTTGCTGCCTCCTACCTGCCTCCATCGAAAATTTTGCTGCCTCCTACCTGCCTCCTACATGCCTCCACCCTGCTTCCTACTTGCCTCTGAGGCAGTTTAAGCTGCCTCCTACCTGCCTCCTAACCTGTATATGCTTAAACATAGGAGTCAGGGTCACCTGCCTCCTACCTGCCTCCGAGGCAGTTTTACCTGCCTCCTATAATGTACCTGCTTCTAGTCTTCCGGAGGCAGGTTCAAGAGCCGTCCTTACCGGGATATTGTGTAATTATTAAAGTCAAAGTGCGTTTCCATCACAATCAATGTATCGAAGTGTATTTGCAAAGTGTGGATTTTCAAGCCAGTAATTTTCAAACAAAAAATACATCACCACTTCAAACGTTTCCGATTCTTAAAAAAACGTGTTGTCTAAACAACAAAAAAAGGCGTCTCACACGCAAAAAAATCACGCCAGCCCTGTACCTGCTGTTCTTTTAAATCCTCCTTTATACATACAAAGTGAGACGCGAAACGTTCTTTACATTATACGTTTAAGACGCGCTAATATTCGAAAAAAAATCAACCCGTTTTAATTTTTCCTGCATTTTAAATTTTTCTCAATTAACGTGTCAAAAGTACTTAGCCAGTGCAGTGGGTCTATTTCATGAAGACGTTTGTAAATTTTCATTTTACAACTATCTGCCTGTTTTTTGTAAATTGTAGATATTATTTTTGATATTAATTATATTATTTTTGACTCTTTGATAAAGCATCAAGGAGTCAAAAATTTGCCTATTTCGCATGTTTTTAAATCTGCCGAAAATTAATGCACCTAGGTGACTTTCAAACTTTTTAAGTTTAGTCTGAAAATTATCGACGTATCACTTCTAACAATTGATTTAAAATAATAATTTTACCACTTTATCCAATTTTTAATTTTTATAAACATGAATGTAAAAACTGTGATAAATAAACAAATAAAATTCAGTGTGGATTTGTAAGCAGATTCCCGTTTATGGTTTACGAAGTTTGACGAAATTAACAAAATTTCTAGCCAAAATTAGCATTAATTCTCTTTGAACTTTACGATTATAGAGGAATATAATTATTTTATTTTTATTGCTTTTATTTTGTTTTACATTATTGATATCTACATCGTTTTTATTTTTCGTGTAATATTCCTCCCCCGAAAGGGGATTCTGGAAGGTGTTTGTGGTTTGTTAAAAAAAGTTTTCCTTTAAAATTCTTCACTCGACATCCGACACACCAAGTGTACGGGGGATCACCTTGTGCATATAGGTGTAATGCGCGTTTTTAACCCCGAGTGCGGAAAGGTCATTCTTGTCCAAAATCGTCATTCCCGCAGGAATGCGGCAGCAATATCCCTTTCAAATTCGGATCGGTCGTTTAACCTGGAAATAACCCGAGATTTACCGGCTATTCTAGGCGATTTTCCGCTTAAATAGTTTCATGAAGCCAAATTTAAGTTTCATTTTTCTCAATTCATAATCAATTTGCAGGGCATTATAGATAATAAACTTACACATTACCATTGGATAGAGTTTAGTGCCTAGTGTATTGTTTTACTGCAATCAGGCTGATGCAGTAGTATTGTAAGATCGGCAATATTAAGGATTTTATTTTTATCCTGCACCGCGAAGTGTATCGCGGATTTGGCTAACCAATAATTAAATAGTTTTGTATGTTTACTGTGCACAATGGAGGAGAATACTTGTATCATTGAAGAGGCGTCAACGGTTTGTGAGGTAGGAAAACTTTGAAGCTCATTTTTAATGTGAATATTGGCGTTTTCTGAAGCTTTAAGCCTTAAGATTTAAGTTTTAAAAATTTATTTAAAACGTTAGAAAATGTTCTGAAATTGTCACTAAAATAACTTGAAGTATATTTAGCGGGTAAATAAGTTTTTTACTACTCTTATTTAAAACATCACTAATGAGTACCCAATAGCAAAAAAATCGTCTGAAAAGTAGGCATAATCATAGGTGGGCAGCCTCCCGGATTTGAGGAGGTATACCCGACCCCCCCCCCGAATTTGGGGGGAGATGTGCCCCTGAAAAATTTTTTAGGGTATCCCCCAAATACAACATTTTTAATGTTTTTAGTACTTGGACCCCCCAAATCGAGGGAGAGGGAAGGGGGTGTCGGCAGTAATTAGGATTTTTGGGGGATATAACCCCCAACCCCCCCCCCTGCCCTTACTCGCCTTTTGTGCAGGTATATAGGAGCCAGGCTAAGTGTGCAGGTTATGCAGGCAATTTTGGGCCAGAAAAGTAGCACTGAAGACAGACGTGCATTTTGAAACTTTGATCACGGTTTCAAACTATATTTTGTGTAACCGTAATTTTTGTATCTAAATTTATTGCTCTAACAAAAGGAAAAAAAACTTTTTTAAGCTTATTATTTATTTTCGTATTATTTCTGAATTACAAAAGTTCTAACTTTTTCTAAAAAACCACAAAAAAAACAAACAAAAAGTATTTCAAATCACCAGATAATATGGAATATTATGCTTGAAACTAAGTTTTTCGTTGTGAGTTGGTTAGCATTAGAGAGTACGAAGTAAAGTAAGTTCATCTTAAGGAGATGCAA
>JASAMX010035015.1:0-14559 GCA_030248175.1 Microlaimidae sp. YZB2_3 | reverse complement strand
TTCCCTAAACCCTAAACCGTAAACCCTAAACCTAAACCTAAACCTAAACCCTAAACCGGAGACAATGTGGTAAAAAACACAAAACGAAAACAATTTTTAAGTTTAAGATTCTTGTTGTTTTTTTTTTGATACAAAGCAAATATATGTTTCATGTTTTCTAAATTTTTAGCTTGTAATCAATAAGTTTATTAAAATTTCTGTTAAAAAAATCTATCAAAAAATAAGTGATTTTTCTGCGCTCCGATATCAAACTCCGGAGCTTCGGCTATTTTAAGCGGAGGTCCGCCTTTTAAATTAACAATCTAACACTATTTAAGCTTAAAATCGGTGTTAAAGTGTTCTGTCTGTGTTTTTAATACTTTTTTTTCATTTTTAACAAGTTAAAAATTATAGAATAATTGAATTATTTATTATTCATTCATAAAATTAATAC
Organism: Microlaimidae sp. YZB2_3; assembly: GCA_030248175.1. NCBI lineage: Eukaryota > Metazoa > Nematoda > Chromadorea > Desmodorida > Microlaimidae > Microlaimidae sp. YZB2_3. Next base: position 14,126 of record JASAMX010035015.1, on the reverse strand, counting down.
AAAAATAGAACGGAGCTCCAAAAAGCGGAGTTCGGCTCCGAAGTTCGGAGCTGTGGAAAAACTCACTATTTAGTTTTTATAATATTGCGAGATTTCCTGGTATCATGCGACAATTCATGGCAGTTTAATTGGCATGCAGTTAGTATTTTGTTTGTTCTAATCATTTAGCAAGTTTGAGCGGTCTACACTTAAATTAGCTTTAGCAAAAATAGCAGGCCGAGAAAGTATAACAGTAATGTATAGTAACCAGTGGTGTTCGCTTGAAATCTGGAACAACTCGGAGCTCAGGAGAAAGCTTTGGAGCCTCTGAGCTCCGTATTATGTTTGTACTAATTTCATGAATATATTAGAAGTAATGCCCCAGATTATTTTGCAAAATTTGTTTGTAAACAATTTTTTTATGACTTATTACATATAATACTAACAGAATTAAAATGCCAATAGAGCAATTTAAAATATGTTTCAAGCCTAAAAAATAAATTTACATTCTCATTTAAGAGACGGAGCGTTAGCTCCGAAGCTATGTCCGCTTTTGATATTTAAAGTAGGAAGCATGATATTGAACCGGAACATGATATTAAAAGTAGGAATATCACTAATAGCAGCAGACAGACAGCTAAAATATAAATTATTTTTATTGTCTATTGTAAAAAAAAAACTAAAAATACAGATAATTTAAATATGTTTATCGGTTAACTGTTTTTTTTTTATAAATTTTTTATGTTTAAAATATCGTAAATTAGATAACTTTGTACGATTTCTTGTAAACTTGTAAACTTTGGCGTAAACTTCGGCAAAAATACACGAATTAGTTTTAGAAAAAATTTTCTTTTTGTTTTAACCATTTTTTCCATCATAATACCCAAGTTACTAGTTACATAATAATTACCCAAGATCAAATGCTTAGGACTAGATATGTTCCTGCTGTAGTAACGACGATTTGCTAAATGTTGTGTATTATTATATAGTTGAATTTTGCATCAAATAATTTATTGGTAAAATCATTACGCTTTTTACTTCCACAAAAAATTATCAAATCAAAGCGCTCAAAAATTCTTTTTTGCAAAATAAATTCTGTAATTTTCCAAATTTTGTAAGCTATCGATGGTATTTTTTAAACCTTCGTTCACTATCGATCGGCACTGTTTTCACGCAGATCGGTCTCTGATTTTCGGTCCGTGTCCATATTTGGTCATCAAAAAGTAGACTAGGTCCTAAAATGCTCCATTTGTGGGAACGAGTGTTGTTGTGTTACATAGGCCGTTAAATAATTTGAATTCGGTAAATTTTAAATTTTCAATGTGAAAATTTGAAATTGAAAACCAAATCAGTGGAAATAAAACAAACATACGAAGTTCACTTTTCCGATGACCAAACAGTTACAGGTAATGCAACAACAACAACCACATATCCGCTTGGATTTTTTGACCGTGGTGGGCTGAGCCCGAAGGGTTTAAGGTGGTTGCAGACGAATGAACTTGGTGCTGAGAAATTTTAGAGCCAATTTCGACCCCCTCCCAGTTGAAACTAGCGCTTGTATCTTAAACAGGCCTAAGCAAAACCCTTAAAATCAAACTAAAAAAAAACAAAAAGAATAAATTTATCAAAAATTGCTGGATTTTAAGTTCTTTTGGCTCTAACGACCCCATACGGTATTTTGCAAAATTTTTGAATTAAGAGCGTATCGTCATTACTTTGACACAATAACTCAGAAGCGTCATGAAATGCTCATAACTGTGACTCTTTTTATATTTTTACAAATAATCTAAACAAAATGAGTCAGAGTCACGTTAATTTTATACTGATTGTGGCTCTTTGTGTCAGAGTGAGGACTGTATCTCTAAGATTAAGATCCGTATCTTAGAAATTACACTAAATGTTATGGTTGAATAATATCTGTCTGGCGCTGAAAATCAGAATCCAGACATGAAGGGACCAATTAAAATGTGTGCGGTAATAACTTTTTTTATAAAAAACAAACACGAACGCAGAATTTTTTTTTAAATTCCACCTTTTCACAAAATATACATAAATCAACCAACTTTAGCCCTTACAAAATTTGCATATAGGTTCCAAATTAAGTAATTTGATAAATAATTATTAAAATACAGTGTTTAATTTTTGTTATTAACTCAATTTAGTGAAAAATTTTGAATGTTTTTGTTGTTAAATAGTCTATTTAATACTGTAAATATCACGGTGAGCTAGATTTTTTTTGCCTATAGTTTCAAAATTAATTCAAACTCTATAACTGGGTTACAACTTGGCCATTGGACTGTTGGAATTCTTTTTAAGGTTGGTAGTTAGAAAGTCCAACAAGCAATGCCAAGCTTCCAATTGTGTGGCTTCGAAATTCCTAGGCTCTCCGCCCCACAAGAAGACCAACTGATCTCGTTCTGTGGATTTTCCAAAAGTGGGACTTGTACTCGCGATGCATAACGGGCTGTTATTGCGTTAGAAAATCCTAACGGAAATGGGACGCCAATAAAAAAATGGACTCTAACTACAGAATAAACATAAATTTTGCTTACTGGTAGTAAGCAAAAATATATAAGGTAAAATAAAAGAGTAATTTTTTATTATATTTTTTAATGTAGTAGATATAAATGCAACATATAATCAAAATTATTATAACACCTGGATTTTTTTAACAAATTGGGGTAACTCCGGTGTAGTATAAAAAATACACACCAAAATAAAGCCAAAGTTTTTTTTAATTAAGAAAGAGAGGAATAATGAATGAATAATGAATAAGCTTTTTTTTACATAAACCAGTATGAAATGCAAATAAAATAACGTGATTATTTGTCTAAAATGATGTTGAGTAAAAACTGTGTGGGACTGGGAATCACCACACAAGTGAACATCGTCTCAGATTTTGTATACGTATACCCCAGAAAAAACATTAAGGATATTCCCCAAAAATTTTGTTTTTAGCGTTTTTAGTACTGAACCCCAAACCATTCAGGGTTTATGTGATTGGTGTTTGCGAACAAAATTGGTATCGTGAAACCAAAATTCGTATTATACTGAATACTATTTGTTCGTGAAATAAAAATGCGTTTTTAATTTCCGTGCAGTACGTGATTTGATAAAGGATAACGTCTAACACGTCCTACATATAGGTTTGTTTAATTGCTTGATACGTCCTAATATTAAAAATATCTAATATAACGAAAAATTTGAAACTCTTGTATAATTCCATAATGATATTAGTGAAAGGGGGAAAAATAAAAACGGACACCAAAAATACACAAAATTTTTTACGGTAAATAATTTTTGAACATCAAAACATATAACAAAGTAAATTAAATACAAAATAAACTGAATAATAATCCATAAATCTATGCATAAATCTTTCTCCAATTTAACTCCTCTACTTTACCCTAAAACAGTTAAAAAATATTTAAATTTGAATTTAAAAAGAATTTTAGCCAAGCAGCAAAAATATCTTGAAGACAACGCAAAGGTGGCTTAAACTGCCCCCGGCATTAGGTAGGACCAAGACTTGGTAGGAAGTAGCAGGCACGATCTTTTTGGAGCCGTGAGCAGGGAATTCAGAGCCGCCGGAAGATTTTAAGAACTTAGAAACGCAAAATAGGAACTTGAAGCCGAGAAAATGGATTGGGGTTTGATTTAAAATTTAGCTTAGGCTTATTAATAGTTTCGGAGATTTCACAGATTCGGCTCCAAGTTCCAAGTATCTTCATCTCCAACGAGCCTAAGTCGACGTGTGACACAAAATGTGATGAAGACCGATAGAAGATGATTTTGAAAGTTGATTTCTGAAACCACCGTCCTTAACTCAAGTACGGTCTTTACTGGCTTTTTATATATTATCTCAAATAATAATCTCATAAAAACCGTCGAAAACCGTTAGGATTTGTCAACGCATCACCTGTACGGTGGTTCTATTAGATGTCCCTGGCCGGGAAAATTTTTAACATGGACATTTTTCTTTCCGGACGCTTTCAGCTGGTTAATGGCTTCAAAAATTGCCAAAGGATTGGTACAAAATTCTTTGTCGTCCATCATAAATAAGATCTAAATATAGGAAAATTATGAATTGATGATGTTGTGACATCCAGAAATATAAGATTGAATAATGCGAGTTTTTTGACAAGAAGAATGCAAAACAACAACTTGTTATTTTTAGCTTTTTGACTGAAAAATGTTTGATACTTGACTTGAACCTGTAATTTTCAGCCTCAGTATTTCATTGACTGCCGTGCCAGGGATCATGACCACCTGCAGACTTTACGTTATGACTCGTATTTTGAAAGCAAAACGTTTTTGAAACTTCATCATTATGGGATATGGTGGAATGTAAATTGTAACTGTTTAGGCATTAGGATAAAAATAATGCTTTGCATAAAGTAATTTTGCGTTTTGAAGGTTTTTTAGTGCTGTTTACATAGCTATTGTAACTTGACAAGCAGCACTAAAAACGCATTATTATTTTTGTAATTCTAAACAAATTACATTGTAACCACTCCCATTTTGGTGATTTTTTGAAAATGTGACGCTTTATAAATACGAGTTATAATGTAAAATTAGCGAGTGGTCATGGAACGTAGAATTAAGGAGACCTCCAAAAACATAATAGGATATGATTGCTCCCTTTATGGAATCAAGAAAAAACAAGATCGTTTTTGTTCTAAGAATTCGAGCTACAAGGTTATTTCTAATTATGGCACACGTGGTTCTATTGCGCATTTTACCCAGTCATAACTATATATATGGTAAAGTCATAACGCTTTATTGGTTTAGTTTAAACTTTTGGACTATTAGGTGTTTTATTTATATCAAGAGTCTGTTGAGAAAAAACTAGAAATTTTGTGTTTTAAAGAGACCCAGGACCCATGTATTAAAAAAATACAGTATTCACACTAAGGGTCTGCCGCGGGTTTTTTGGGCCAGAAATCAGTCAATCGAAGTACCGGGTTGCCGAAGGCCAAAACCTACCCCAAAAACGACAGAGGAGGGGTTGGGTTAGGTTTTGCTTACGCTTAAGCTTAGCTTAGATTTTTATTAGGCTTAGATTTTCCTTGGCTCTATCGACCCTTAATCACGTACCGGGGTATCCAAAGGATATGACAGTGGACTTCGATCGTATTTATACGTAGCAGCAGGTTTGTAGACCGCGTACCCATCTACTACCTAAAACACACAAACAATAATTAAAAGTAAGCATAATGCAAATTACAACTTGATAAATGCATATTGTATGTAGTATAATCTGACTGTGTTTATGAAACCAAAAATTAAAAGTGCGGTACAGAATGAAACCTTCTTTCTATACTTCAATGATGTTGTAAAAATCTCACTCCAGCCCCATGGCCCAGAAAATTTTATTTGAAAACTAACTAAGTAAAGGAAATTTATTGTTAGTGGATAAAAATCTATTAACATTTAATTTTCCTGACGAAGACCTGGGGTCGCATTCTGAAGAAACCCTTATATTTACCCGGATAAATCCATTTCAAAAAAAAACAAAATAAATATATATTGTAAATAAATAAACCTGCCGCATAAATATTTAACCAATTTTTTTAAAATTTTTTCTCGCGCCACAAAACCACCTCGCGTAAGATAAAAAATTTATTCTTAAAACAATAGAAAAAATTTAAACCGACTTTTACCTAGGTAAAATTGATTTTTCAGTCACATCCTTAAGCACGTAAAAAAGTTACCCTGGGGTAACTTTTAACCGCATGTCAGAATGCAACCCCTGGTTTTATCAGTGTCGAAACATCCGCGTGTGAATAGATGTTTCAACGTTTTCTTTAAAAGCCATGCATTATTTTTTTTTAATTTAAAATTTTTTTTTGATGGCACTTTGCGATTAAAAAAAAAAAATTATTGTAAGTGTAACATTCAGTAAGATTCGGTAGTGCAAGTCGAACAGGAATGAAAGCAAAAGGTCTGTGGGAATATCGATTTTTATAGCGGTCTGCTGTATTACTGTATCTAAAACTGACCATTAACGGTATACTACTTCTTCATTTTTTACAATCCCCTGAAAATAAGGAAACAAATAATAATAGTTTAGTAATAATAATAATTTACTTTAAAAAATTCTTTCATCCAAAAAAGGTTTGCGCCTTTTTTAAATGTCCCTTTTTATCCTACATTCTTTTCACGACTGCTTTTATAATAAAAAGTTAGCATAAAGTATGGTATTTTTCGCACAATAAGATTTATTATTATGTGTAATGCTCTATATTTATTATAAGTTTCAGTGATTGCCATAGTTTTGAAAACAATTAATTTTTTTGTTTTTGTATACCTCCATAAGTCCATCAGTTGGCAAATCTTCCACAAATTCAGTGTAATTTGTTACCACTGGATTTCCTGTTTCTCCAAGCATGGGTACCATCAAAATAGTAGAACCCTAATATCCAGGTAAACTGACATTTTAAAATTTAAAAAAGTGATAATTACCAATTTATTACAACAAGGTGAGAAGAAAATCACCATACGCAAATTTTTACCAGTTAAAAATTTGCTTTGTTTCTATTAAAGTTTTTAAAATTATTATCACGAGTCAGACGCGGGATAATAATTGCTTCTTGGTCTCAGTGTTGGGAAGAAGTTAGGGCTTAAAGGTTCTCTGCGGCCTTTTTATAAAAGTTTTTCAGTTCACAAAGAATTGTTATTAGCTTAGCTAAAGGCCCAGCAAAAGCTTTTGGCAGACGTTTTAGGTTTAATCAAAACAAACAAGAACACAGTCAAGGATTTTTAATAATTTGTTATATAAATTTTTAACCCTTTTAAAACGTCTTCGATAGTAAAAACTATAGGTAAAATTTTAGTGACGCACAATAATAACTCAGAATAGTTTTCGCCCACAAAATCGACTAATCAACGCGATGGCAGCTGAAACTGTGTTTTGGCACTGTTCCAAATTTTCTTTTCGCAGTAAAGTCGGAATTGCATTTACATTCTTACAGTATAACTTGCGCGCGAGGACCAACAGCTGAAAGAGATTGAAATGGTTTGAACTGTTAAATGGTTGCGTAAATATAATATATGGTAGTAGGCGAAAAATAAACCACAACTGCGTTTGCAGCTACAAGTATTTTACCTATAATACAAGTTGTGCTAACATATTTTGATGGGATTGATTTACTGCATGAGTCCCTGTAATTTTTGGTTTAACTTTAGTGTGACACATTGTGTCCCTTCCGTGAAAGCTCAAAGTGCAAGCGTTAATAAAAGGCGATTATCTTTCCCCTTTCCATGTCCGGCCTATGGTGTAATGGACAGCACGCCAGAGTCGACTTCGGAGGTTACGGGTTCAATTCCTGTATCAGCCAAATTTTTTAATAAATTTGGCTGTCCAAATTTTTCAGCGCCTGGTTATTTTCGCTTCTATTTTGGGTCATCACATTAGTTAGTTTCCAAACTGCAACTTTTTAAGGGTTCCACTACATTGTAATATCCAGATATGCAGACCCCCGCCTTGACTTTAGGATTTTTCATGTGCAGATGATAGACATTCTTAGAACCCAGGCTGACACCGAGAAAATTGTATCCCCGTCTGACTCGTGATAATAATTTTAAAAACTTTAATAGAAACAAGCAAATTTTTAACTGGTAAAAATTTTCGTATGGTGGTTTTCTTCTCACCTTGTTGTAATAAATTGGTAATTATCACTTTTTTAAATTTTAAAATGTCAGTTTACCTGGGATATAAGGAGTTCTACTATTTTGATTGTACCCATGCTTGGAGAAAACAGAAAATCCAGTGGTAACAAATTACACTGAATTTGTGGAAGATTTGCCAACTGATGGACTTATGGAGGTATACAAAAGCAAAAAAATTGATTGTTTTCAAAACTATGGCAATCACTGAAACTTATAATAAATATAAAGCATAACACATAATAATAAATCTTATTGTGCGAAAAATACCATACTTTATGCTAACTTTTTATTATAAAAGCAGTCGTGAAAAGAATGTAGGATAAAAAGGGACATTTAAAAAAGGCGCAAACCTTTTTGGACGAAAAGAATTCTTTAAAGTAAATTATTATTATTATGAAAACCCTTATTATTTGTTTCCTTATTTTCAGGCGGATTGTAAAAAATGAAAAAGTAGTATACCGTTAATGGTTAGTTTTAGATACAGTAATACAGCAGACCGCTATAAAAATCGATATTCCCACAGACCTTTTGCTTTCATTCCTGTTCGACTTGCACTACCGAATCTTACTGAATGTTACACTTACAATAATTTTTTTTAAAATCACAAAGTACCATCAAAAAAAAATTTTAAATTAAAAAAAATAATGCATGGCTTTTGAAAAAAACGTTGAAACAACTATTCACACGCGGATGTTTCGACACTGATACACAGGGGTCGCCTTCTGACATGCGCGATTAAAAGTTACCCCAGGGTAACTTTTTTACGTGCTTAAGGATGCGACTGGAAAATCACTTTTACCTAGGTAAAAGTCGGGTTAAATTTTTTCTATTGTTTTAAGAATAAGAAATTATTCATTTTACTCTTGAGAGGTGGTTAAATATTTTCTCCCCTAGGATTAATTTAATAAAAATAAAGAATACGCGCATTGATTAAATTTTTTATTTTGCGCGAGGTGGTTTTGTGGCGCGAGAAAAAAATTTTAAAAAAATTCATTGCAATCATTTTCTCTCCCGTATGCGGCAGGTTTATTTATTTACAATATATATTTATTTTGTTTTTTTTTTGAAATGGATTTATCGGGGTAAATATAAGGGTTTCTTCAGAATGCGACCCCAGGTCTTCGTCAGGAAAATTAAATGTTAATGGATTTTTATCCACTAACAATAAATTTCCTTTACTTAGTTAGTTTTCAAATAAAATTTTCTGGGCCATGGGGCTGGAGTGAGATTTTTACAACATCATTGAAGTATAGAAAGAAGGTTTCATTCTGTACCGCACTTTTAATTTTTGGTTTCATAAACACAGTCAGATTATACTACATACAATATGCATTTATCAAGTTGTAATTTGCATTATGCTTACTTTTAATTATTGTTTGTGTGTTTTAGGTAGTAGATGGGTACGCGGTCTACAAACCTGCTGCTACGTATAAATAGGATCGAAGTCCACTGTCATATCCTTTGGATACCCCGGTACGTGATTAAGGGTCGATAGAGCCAAGGAAAATCTAAGCCTAAGAAAAATCTAAGCTAAGCTTAAGCGTAAGCAAAACCTAACCCAACCCCTCCTCTGTCGTTTTTGGGGTAGGTTTTGGCCTTCGGCAACCCGGTACTTCGATTGACTGATTTCTGGCCCAAAAAACCCGCGGCAGACCCTTAGTGTGAATACTGTATTTTTTTAATACATGGGTCCTGGGTCTCTTTAAAACACAAAATTTCTAGTTTTTTCTCAACAGACTCTTGATATAAATAAAACACCTAATAGTCCAAAAGTTTAAACTAAACCAATAAAGCGTTATGATTTTACCATATATATAGTTATGACTGGGTAAAACGCGCAATAGAACCACATGTGCCATAATTAGAAATAACCTTGTAGCTCGAATTCTTAGAACAAAAACGATCTTGTTTTTTCTTGATTCCATAAAGGGAGCAATCATATCCTATTATGTTTTTGGAGGTCTCCTTAATTCTACGTTCCATGACCACTCGCTAATTTTACATTATAATTCGTATTTATAAAGCGTCACATTTTCAAAAAATCACCAAAATGGGAGTGGTTACAATGTAATTTGTTTAGAATTACAAAAATAATAATGCGTTTTTAGTGCTGCTTGTCAAGATACAATAGCTATGTAAACAGCACTAAAAAACCTTCAAAACGCAAAATTACTTTATGCAAAGCATTATTTTTATTCTAATGCCTAAACAGTTACAATTTACATTCCACCATATCCCATAATGATGAAGTTTCAAAAATGTTTTGCTTTCAAAATACGAGTCATAACGTAAAGTCTGCAGGTGGTCATGATCCCTAGCACGGCAGTCAATGAAATACTGAGGCTGAAAATTACAGGTTCAAGTCAAGTATCAAACATTTTTCAGTCAAAAAGCTAAAAATAACAAGTTGTTGTTTTGCATTCTTCTTGTCAAAAAACACACATTATTCAATCTTATTTATTTTATTTTTATTTATTTATTTATTTTAAACCTTTATTTAAACATACTTTTGTTATCAAAGGAAGCAAAATTATTTAGATAAATATAAAATACTAGAAAAAAAACTATAGAATGCATTTCACAGTAATAAAATAAAATAAAAACACGTTATAAGTATAATATTAGTCGTTAAAGAAAAGAAGAGAAAAAAAAATAATTTGAGTCCTTTGAAAGCTAAAAAAAAATATGTTTATAAAAAGGGAAGGAAGGCACAGAGCCATAAGGCTTCTAAATACGCCTGTCAAACTTTGTAAAACGGTTAAAACTAATATGCTTTAATTTGTTTGAAAAATCTTTGAGCGTTTTAGCGCTAACTATTGATTGAGGAAGTATATTCCAATACCTTGAAACTCTAATTTTGTGTTTTAAAAGTGATTGTTTAGGTTCGGTTTGGTTTGTTTGCATATTGTATGTAGTATAATCTGACTGTGTTTATGAAACCAAAAATTAAAAGTGCGGTACAGAATGAAACCTTCTTTCTATACTTCAATGATGTTGTAAAAATCTCACTCCAGCCCCATGGCCCAGAAAATTTTATTTGAAAACTAACTAAGTAAACGAAATTTATTGTTAGTGGATAAAAATCCATTAACATTTAATTTTCCTGACGAAGACCTGGGGTCGCATTCTGAAGAAACCCTTATATTTACCCCGATAAATCCATTTCAAAAAAAAAACAAAATAAATATATATTGTAAATAAATAAACCTGCCGCATACGGGAGAGAAAATGATTGCAATGAATTTTTTTAAAATTTTTTTCTCGCGCCACAAAACCACCTCGCGCAAAATAAAAAATTTAATCAATGCGCGTATTCTATTTTTTATTAAATTAATCCTAGGGGAGAAAATATTTAACCACCTCTCGAGTTGGATAAATTCTTATTCTTAAAACAATAGAAAAAATTTAACCCGACTTTTACCTAGGTAAAATTGACTTTCCAGTCGCATCCTTAAGCACGTAAAAAAGTTACCTTGGGGTAACTTTTAATCGCGCGTCAGAAGGCGACCCCTGTGTATCAGTGTCGAAACATCCGCGTGTGAATAGTTGTTTCAACGTTTTCTTCAAAAGCCATGCATTATTTTTTTTTTAATTAAAATTTTTTTTTGATGGTACTTTGTGATTTTAAAAAAAATTATTGTAAGTGTAACATTCAGTAAGATTCGGTAGTGCAAGTCGAACAGGAATGAAAGCAAAAGGTCTGTGGGAATATCGATTTTTATAGCGGTCTGCTGTATTACTGTATCTAAAACTGCGACCATTAACGGTATACTACTTCTCCATTTTTTACAATCCCCTGAAAATAAGGAAACAAATAATAATAGTTTAGTAATAATAATAATTTACTTTAAAAAATTCTTTCATCCAAAAAAGGTTTGCGCCTTTTTTAAATCTCCCTTTTTATCCTACATTCTTTTCACGACTGCTTTTATAATAAAAAGTTAGCATAAAGTATGGTATTTTTCGCACAATAAGATTTATTATTATGTGTTATGCTTTATATTTATTATAAGTTTCAGTGATTGCCATAGTTTTGAAAACAATCAATTTTTTTGCTTTTGTATACCTCCATAAGTCCATCAGTTGGCAAATCTTCCACAAATTCAGTGTAATTTGTTACCACTGGATTTTCTGTTTCTCCAAGCATGGGTGCCATCAAAATAGTAGAACCCTTATATCCAGGTAAACTGACATTTTAAAATTTAAAAAAGTGATAATTACCAATTTATTACAACAAGGTGAGAAGAAAATCACCATACGAAAATTTTTACCAGTTAAAAATTTGCTTTGTTTCTTTTAAAGTTTTTAAAATTATTATCACGAGTCAGACGCGGGATACTAATTGCGTCTTGGTCTCAGTGTTGGGAAGAAGTTAGGGCTTAAAAGATCTTTGCGGCCTTTTTATAAAAGTTTTTCAGTTCACAAAGAATTGTTATATAGTTTAGCTAAAGGCCCAGCAAAATCTTTTGGCAGACGTTTTAGGTTTAATCAAAACAAACAAGAACACAATCAAGGAATTTTAATAATTTGTTATGTAAATTTTTAACCCTTTTAAAACGTCTTTGATAGTAAAAACTATAGGTAAAATTTTTGTGACGCCCAATAATAACTCAGAATAGTTTTCGCCCACAAAATCAACTAATCAACGCGATGGCAGCTGAAACTGTGTTTCGGCACTGTTCCTACTTTTCTTTTCGCAGTAAAGTCGGAATTGCATTTACATTCTTACAGTATAACTTGCACGCGAGGACCAACAGCTGAAAGAGATTGAAATGGTTTGAACTGTTAAATGGTTGCGTAAATATAATATATGGTAGTAGGCGAAAAATAAACCACAACTGCGTTTGCAGCTACAAGTATTTTACCTATAATACAAGTTGTGCTAACATATTTTGATGGGATTGATTTACTGCATGAGTCCTTGTAAATTTTGGTTTAACCTTAGTGTGACACATTGTGTCCCTTCCGTGAAAACTCAAAGTGCAAGCGTTAATAAAAGGCGATTATCTTTCCCCTTTCGTTGTCCAGCCTATGGTGTGATGGACAGCACGCCAGAGTCGACTTTGGAGGTTATGGGTTCAATTCCTGTATCGGCCAAATTTTTTAATAAATTTGGCTGTCAAAATTTTTCAGCGCCTGGTTATTTTCGCTTCTATTTTGGGTCGTCACATTAGTTAGTATCCAAACTGCAACTTTTTAAGTGTTCCACTATATTGTAATATCCAGATATGCAGAACCCCGCCTTGACTTTGGGATTTTGCGTGTGCAGATGATAGACATTCTTAGAACCCAGGCTGACACGGATGGCACCAACCCCACAGGAAACGTCCACCTCACTGTCAACTACTCCCAGAGTTTTTTTTTAAATTTTCCAGTTCAAAAAGTTTGTTTAATGTTTGAGGTAAAGGCTCAGCAAGAATTTTTGACAGACGTTTTAAAAAACATGCAAGAATACCGTTAGGAGTCGTGAACTTTTATAAAAAGTTTTACAGGTCAAAAAGAATTGTTAAATTTTTTGAGTCAAAAAAAGGTAAAAATTGCATGTGCAGATGATAGACATTTTTAGAACAAAGTTTGACATTGACCGCACCACACTGTCAACTACATGTACTTTCTGAATTTTTATTCTTGAATCTTAGGTAATACAAAACTTGCATATAGTGTCACTTAATTTGCATGAACATGGTTTATGCGCATTTGATTGGATGTTCAGTACAATTGGATGTGATTGAATGTTCAGTATGTTGAGTATTTTTAGGCCATTATTAGCAGATTTATATATTAATATATATATATATATGTTTAGGAAAAACATGCAACTCAAAGAGTGCCATTAATTGCCAACACTCACACTGCCATTAATTGCCAACACTCACACTGCCATTAATTGCCAACACTCACACTGCCATTAATTGCCAACACTCACACTGCCATTAATTGCCAACACTCACACTGCCATTTTTGCCAATACTCACACTGCCATTAATTGCCAACACTCACACTGCCATTAATTGCCAACACTCACACTTGCATTAATTGCCAACACTCACACTTAGTGATCGACCGGAGCAGAATTTTTGCTGATGCCGGGGCCAGGGCCGGGGCCGGGGTAGAGAAATTTGGATTTGCTGGGGCCGGGGCCGGGGCCGGGGTAGAAAATTTTGCCTCGGCCGGGGCCGGGGCCAGGGCAGGCGAAAAATTTAGCAGAATTTGTAATTTTGGTCAATTTTTTTCAAATAAAAATCAAAATTTTTATTGTTAATTATTTGGTTTATGTAATGAATAGTCACATTTTAGAATTTAAGCACTTTGTGAGTGAAAAAAACTTTTTTTTTATTACACAAAAGTTTTTTTTCTAAGCAGAACAAAATTTTTATTTTCATATTTCAATTTTTTTAAACCTAAATTATTTTTTTATTCACATTATATATGTAGATTTTCACATAATTATTAGCAGTATATTTTTGTTTAAAGCA
>JASAMX010035014.1:0-14345 GCA_030248175.1 Microlaimidae sp. YZB2_3 | reverse complement strand
TATTTAACCTCTTCGTTCGATTACGTGCTGTACGGTGTTGGTCTGGTCCATTTGGGGGGGGGGTCCACCCCCGGGTGGAAGGCCAAAATTTTTAGGGGGGTCCAGGGGGGTCCGGACCATACATGGCCAAGTTGGTCTGCAGTGGGGGGTTAAACTCCAAATTAGGGGGATTAAAATTCGAGAAACGCAACATACCCATATCGTTTTTTTTTCTGGAGTGCATTTTGCCCATATCTTTTTTGAATTTTAAAGAAAAAATAGGTAAAAATGCTAATTTTAGGTCAAAAAGCCCTTTTTAATGCATTTTTTAGGTTTTTACTGTTTAAAACGTTCATTTTGACCTCAAAACTTAAGTATGGAGGTAGTTAGAAGTCATTTTAAAGACATTTTTTTCTTAATTTCTCCGAAATTGGGGGGGGTTAACCTTTTCTCCCCCCCACTTCTGAGTGGGGGAGGGGTTAACCCCATACATGGGCACGGGGGGTTTTGGGGGGTTCACCCCCAAATTCTGAGAAGGTGGGACCCATCCCCCCACTCAGGAAGTGGGGGGCAAAAGCTAACCCCCCCAATTTTGGAAAAATGAAGAAAAAAAATGTCTTTAAAATGACTCCTAACTGCCTCCAAACTTAGGTCACCGAAGGGGGGGGGGGGTGTAGGGGGGGTCACCCCCCCCTACGGCCTCTAAGACCGATCCCCCTAAGGCCCGATTTTTGACCCCTCCCCCCCATCGACCCCTTGAACCCCTGACCTCCTTAAGGCCCATTTCCGACCACCCCCCCCACCAGACAATCCCAAAAACGCTGAAAATGTCAAATTTCGTCAAAAAATTGTCAATTTTTGTCAAAATTGTAAAAACACCTCAAGCACCCCCGGGTGTTTTTTTTTAAAAAAACACCGGGGTGTGGTGACCCCCCCCCCCTGGAGGTCAAAAACCTCCACACCCCGGGGTGTGGACCCCCCCCCCCCCCCTAGCCGTCGAAGGTCGGGTGACTTGGACGCCTCCAAACTTAAGTTTTGAGGTCAAAATGAATGTTTTAAGCAATAAAAAGCTCAAAAATGCAATAAAAAGGGCTTTTTGACCTAAAATTAGCGTTTTTTACCTATTTTTCCTTCAAAATCGAAAAACGATATGGGTAAAATGCACTCCAGAAAAAAAACGATATGGGTATTTTGCGTTTCTCGGATTTTAACCCCCCCCCCTAATTTGGGGTTTAACCCCCCACTCCGGACCAACTTGCCCATGTATGGTTAACCCCCCCACATCTTAGAATTTGAGGGGAGGGGTTAACCCCCCGTGCCCATGTATGGTCCGGACCCCCCCCGGCTTTTTAGGGGGGTAAACTCTATGTGCAACTTTTCAAACTTAGGGGGGGTCAGGGGAGTTCGATTTTTTTAACAAAGTTTTTTTAAATCAATAATTTAAGTGTTTTTAGTATATTTAGGCTTAAAAAGTGTATTTAAACGCTGTTTTTAGCTAAAAAAACCCATGTTTTTGAGAGTAAATAAAAATTATAATTCCTAATTGGTCGGGAGAGGGGAAGGGAGGTCAGCCTCGCTAGGAGCGGGGGTCAGGCCGGACCGCTCTCGAGCTTTGGGGGGAGGTTAGAAATTTTGGCTCTAGGGGGGATATACCCCTCTGTCTCCCCAAAAGACCTATGCTTAAAACTCGCGTTTTTTGCTTATTTTCCTTTTAACTCATTCCCCTGATTTCCTTTTCCCCGGTAAAGTGTTTTTGTAAATGTATTTTAATTCCCGTTATTATCGCTGTAAATCAGAGTGCGTTCGCGTGATTGCCTTCTTCTTCTGGTGCGGACCATTGCAAATGCACTCTGATTACCGGGAAAAGACAAATACAGGAACGAGTTAAAGTCAAAAAACAATAAGTGTAAAATGCACATCAAAAAACCCATTTGTTTTCTTGTGTTAGATTTTTGCTATAATGTATGCATAGTTTGTGATTGTAATGTATTTTTTTCAGGTTAAAATGTCGAGAATGAATTCGAAAAAATCTAAAGAAATTTATAAAATGCGCTTGGAAGGTGAAACAGATGATTTTAATGATGAAGAAGCCCTTTCTCATGGTGAATTTGCAGAAAAAATAAAAAGGAGACAAACAGAAGAAGAAAGAAAAGAGATTAGAACAAAATATTGGGAGCTTATTGAAGTTTCTAGAGGTATAAAAGCTCTGGTTGCTTAGAATTTTATCCTGAAAAACTAGTTCGCAGCAGTAGTAAACTTAAACTTAAAATGGCTGCTACAAGGATTTTTATGATTAGTATTCGTTGTAGCGTAGGCGGGTAGCCTCCTGATGTTTGCAGACCTGTGCACGGGGGGGGGGGGGGGGGGGGGGGGGGTGGGGGGGGGGGTGGGTTTTGGGGTGGTTTTGGGGTTGGGTGGGTGGGTTGTTGGTGTTTTGGGTGGGTTTGTTGGGGTTTGCCCCCTCGGGGTTTTATTGGAGTGAAGAAGCTTTTTTAGTTATCGTGCATGCATGACCGTAGCCAGGATTGCGACAGTGGCGGAACTGCGGGTCATTTGGCCAAAAATGCATTCTATCCTGTAGTGCTTATTTCTAAAGAAATGCATTACATCCAGTGCTTATTAGAAAAACGAAATGGGGGAACGTTCCCTTTTGTTCTCTCCCTCTGTCTACGACCATGTCGTTATACTAAAAACCTTTTTATCCCCTACCCATAGACCTGTGCACTACCCCTCCCGGGGTTTTATTGGGGGGGGGCACGGGGGGCAAGCAGAGGGGAAAGAAAAAAAGGAGAAAAAAGAAGGGAAAAAAGGGACAAGAAAAGCGAAAATAAAGTAAAAAATAGGTCTAAAATGGTTTAAAATACATTGAAATAGGCTAAAAACTGCAAAAAATTTGCGATGATGGCGCCATCATAGGTCAAAAATGGCGTCATAATTTTAGGGTACTTTTTCATTTTTTTCATTTTTTGGCAGGGGGGGGGGAATAAAACGAGGGGAACAAATACTTCAATAAAACGGGGGGGGGGCATTTCCAGACCGTGCACAGGTCTGTGTTTGATTTACACCCAATCCCGACGTTCTAAATTTAGAGGCGGGTACATAGGTGCAGCCTCTCGGATTTTGGGGGGGGGGGTCAAATTTTAGGGGGGGTGTCTGGCAAGCAAGACCCAAATTTTGAGGGGGGGGGTGTACCCAATATTTCCGCGATGCCTTAAAATGAGCTTAAAACGCGTAAAAAACGTAAAACAAGCTTATAATTGCTTTAAAACTAAAATTAAAATAAAACCTTATTGCAACTTAAAAATTTTATTTTTTAATTCTTTTAATAATAATGTGTTTATATATTCTTAGAATTAGATTAGAAATCATAGTTTTTTAATAATTACGTAATAATAGAATAGTAATTATATTGTCTTGATTATAAAGTCAAGTATCACAAACTTTTTATTCTATAATCTTATATTTAATTAAAAGTTATATAGGTACATGGGCGTAGCCAAAGCCAGGGGGGGGTCTAGTCTAGACCTCCCTTTTGGGTCGACATAGGGAAAAATTTGGAGTTCGACCCCCCTTTTAGGTTGCCAAGGATAAAAATTTTGGGGGTCTAGAATAGTGGCGTTGGCGTGCCCAGAATTTCATTTGGAGGAGGGGCGGTCTGGGGGGGGTAAATACTAATCCTGAAGGGGGGTCCGGGGGGCGGCAGCCCCCCAGTAATTGGGGGTCTGGGGGGCGAGAGCCCCCCAGCGGGGTCAAGGGGCAGACCCTTGTCAGGGGGGTCCGGGGGGCAGAATGTCCCCTGAGGGAGAAAATTTTTAATTTAAGGCGCTAAAATACACTAGAAATTTTCATTCCAGACGATGTTTATTACAAAATTTAAGGTTTTTTTTTATTCCTTTACATTTAAAACAGATGTTTAAAACGTTAGGTAATAGAAGGTTAATAATGTTTAATTAATGTTTTTTGAATAATAAAAGAAAGAATGAAGTATATGACATAAACAAGGTAATAAACACTCCGCGCGAAGCGCGGAAAATTTTTTTTAGCCCTTTTATAACGCTTAAAAATTTTTCTCTGGGAGGCGAGTTTGGGGGGGGGTGTCCCCGGGTACCCCAAATTTAAGGGGGGTGTCAGCAAAATCCGAAATTTTGGGGGGTATAACCCCCCAACCCCCCCCCCCTGCCCACCTATGGGCGGGTAGCCTCCTGATGTTTGATTTACACCCAATCCCGACGTTCTAAATTTGGACTGGGGAGGTATTTCGCAAATTTTCCAAAAAAGTTATCCATAAATATTCATAGATGAACACGGTCAAAAAGCTAGGGAGGCGTTTACCTCGGGTAAATGACATTTGAAAATCTAGGGGGGTATTAGGGGTAGGTCGAACCCCCCTAGAAGTTCAAAATCTGGGAGTGGCAGCCCGGGGGGTCTCGGGGGGCAAGTGCCCCAACCCCAAGGGTCAAGGCAAGGACGTAACCAGGGGGGCCGCGGCCGCCTCGCCCCCCCCTTCCCCGAAACGGTCGGACAGGGGGAAAAATAAGGATAGTGGTTGGGCGGGGGGGCGGCCGCCCCCGGAATTGGTCATCAGATAGTAAAATTTGGGGGTTTTTAGAGGTTAAAAATTCAAAACTTTCTAGTGCCTCGCTCACTAATCGCTCGGAGCCAAACTATAAAATAATTTTAGTACCCTAATTGACCCCTAAGAACCAAAAAAGTTTCTGATTTTCACATTTTTTGGCGGGGGGGGGGGGGGGGGCAATAAAACGGGGGGGGGGGGGGAAGCAAATTCTCCAATGAAACGGGAGAAGGCATTTTTAGACCGTGCACAGGTCTGCATCATCGCAAAATTTTTAAAGTTTTTGGCCTATTTTAATGCTTTTTAAGCTATTTTAGACCTATTTTAACTTAAATTTCGCCTTTTTTTGTCCAGGGGGGGCGAGGGGCGGCGGCCGCCCTCTCCCCAAAACGGTCAGACAGGGGGAAAATAAGAATAGTGGTTGGGCGGGGGGGGGCGGCCAAACCCCCCCCCGAAATGGTCGCCAGATAGTAAAATTTGGAGGTTTTCAGAGGCTAAAAATTTAAAATTTTCTAGCGCCTCGCTAATCGCTCGGCGCCAAACTATAAAATAATTTTAGTACCCCAATTAACCCCCAAAAACCAAAAATTTTTCCGCTTCTCTTCGCTCAGCGGTCACTTTCTATAGTATACATACATATATATCGCTATTTATCTTGCCTAATGCTAATGTTATTTCAAAGTTAGTACAATATTTTTTAAAGTAATAAGTACCACACAGAAAGCAAAACAAACAATCATATTGGTTGATTTATGTACCTCCCCCCTCCTAAATTTTCCAGCCGCCTATAGCATTGGCTCGGATTTTTTTCATATAGGTAGGTAGGTACCCTAAAAAACAATGGAGTCGAGATGCTATTCATGTGCTTTGGTTTACAATGTGGGTGTAGCCAAGGGGTCTGAATCTGAAAGGTCTCTAAATTCCTTTTTTGTGAAATCCAGGCTCTGCCAATGTGTGCTAATGTATTTTTTAACTAAGAAAACATGTTTTTACCGCTAAAAACATTAGATAATAGGTTATTAGGCCAAAAACAGTTTATTATACAGCTTTATCTACGTTTATCTCAGCTTTTTTAACGTTTTCAAAAATTAAAGGGGGGGGGGTTCCGCCTCCCAATTTCGGGGGGGGGGAGGGGTGGAGCTCCCCTCCCCAAAAATTTTTTTGTACTACAATCCGCCCCCCCCCCCAAATGAAACTCTGGGTAATGTATACATGGGTGTAGCCAAGATTTCGGAAAGGGGGGTCCAACCCTGGACAAAATTTCCGAAAAGGGTGGGTCCAGGGGGGTTCAAACCCTAAGCGTTATAAAAGGGTTAAAAAAAATTTTACGCGCTTTGCGCGGAATTTTTATTACCTTGTTTATGGCATATACTTGATTATTTTCCTATTATTCAATAAAAATAAGCCCATAAAACAAAAAAAAATTTTTTTACAAACAATTTGATACCTACCTTAAAATTTTCGATTTCCAAAACATTAGGGTAACTGACTTAATTTCGGCCACCTTTTTTCATTTTTTTGAATAAGTTTTTTCTGGCTTTTTCAATCAAGCCAAAGTTTGGCCTAAAAATCAAACAATAGCTATATTTGTTATTCCAGTGCAAAATTTAAATATTTCTGTTACACTTTAAAATCAGTGAAGGTTTAAACTTTTTTTTTAAAGTGGCCGAAGTTAAAGCGCGTTCCATTTATTTCGGCCACCTAAAAAACTGGCCATAACTATTGCTTAAACGAACAATAAAAATTTCTAAAGGTTGCAAATTTACCCTTAGGTATTGTTCTTGGTACATATTACTTAATTTTTCCCGTTCGCGAACTTTAATAGTTATAAGCAAGACTTTAAATAATTATGTCAAAACCTTAAAAAACAAGTTTTAATAATTTGTATTTTTTGTTTAATTTTTATTTTTGACTTAAAAAATGTCAAAACAAAGTCAAACGAGCAAAAAAATTCTTTATAAATACGGTAGTACAATGATATTTAAAAACAGCAAAAAACGGAAGGTTCTTTTACCTAAATTTTCAGGTGGCCAAAATTAACGGAATCTTAAAATGCGCAGTTAGTTAAACGCATGCAAACCGATTTTGAAGAAAATATCAAAACATGAAAATTAACAACTTTGAGCCTTAAATAGAAGATATTTTAAGGTTATATATTGCTTCGTTTTAAATTTGATGCAGTTTAAACACAAAGCAAAAATTACAAAAATCACAAAAAAATCACTTTTTGTATAAAAATGTTGATAATGTAGAATAACAAAAATAAAAAAACTTTTGCAAAAACACTTTATTCAACATTGATCCAGTTACTTTTGTGCTAGTTCTTTTGTGTTTTAAAAATAAGCCAATTTTCTAACACCCTAAATTGGTGGGCAAAATTAAGGCGTGGCCAAAATTAAGTCAGTTACCCTACAAATGAAAAATGAGTACATTGAATTACAGCTGAGCAAGGCAAAATGCCAGAAAATGTTTTTAAAATTACTTTCAACTTTAAAATTTTTAATACCACTATATAACAATCTAAAGGGGGGGGTTGATCCAGCGTGGTCATACCAAGATTACAAAACAAAGTAATACAAATTGCAAGTGGAGACTATATAATTAATGGAGCGCTAAGCGAAGCGCAAGAAAATTTTTTAAAAATGGTCGTTCTAGACCATATATGGGCGAGTGTGGGGGGTGGGTTAAACCCCAAATTAGGTGGGGGGGGGGTCAAAATCCGAGAAACGCAAAATACCCATATCGTTTTTTTTTTGGAGTGCATTTTACCCATATCGTTTTTCGATTTTAAAGGAAAAATAGGTAAACAACGCTAATTTTAGGTCGAAAAACCCTTTTTATTGCATTTTCGAGCTTCTTATTTCTTATTGCTTAAAGCATTCATTTTGACCTCAAAACTTAAGTTTAAAGTCTGTTAGAAGTCATTTTAAAGACATTTTTTTTCTTCAATTTTCCAAAATTGGGGGGGGGGTTAACCTTTTCTCCCCCCACTTCTGAGTGGGGGGTTAAACCCCCCTTCTCAGAATTTGGGGGGTTTACACCCCCCAACCTATCCCCGTGCCTATGTATGTTCTAGACCCCCAAACTTTTATCCTTGGCTGGCGACCCAAAAGAGGGTGTCTAACCCCAATTTTTTTCCTTTCTTGACCCAAAAGGGGGTCTAGTCTAGACCCCCCCCGGCTACGTCCATGTATGTATGTATATAATCTTTAATTAAATATAAGATTATAGATTAAAAAGTTTGTGATACTTGGCTTTATAATCAAGCAAGACAATAATATTACTATTCTATTATTACGTAATTCTTAAAAAAACTATATTTTCTAATCCAATTATAAGAATATAACAAACACATTATTAATAAAAGAATTAAAAAATAAAATTTATAAGTTGCAATAAGGTTTTATTTTAATTTTACACAGTTTTAAAGCATTTATAAGCTTGCTTTACGTTTTTTACAGGTTTTAAGCGGGGTTTTTTCGGGGCTTTTTTTGGGGGGGGGGGTTTTTTTTTGGTTGGGGTGTTGTGTTTTGTTTTTGTTTTTTTTTGTTTTTGTTTTTTTGTTTTTTGTTTTTATTTTTTTTTTTTTTTTGTTTTTGGTTGTTTGTTTGTTTTATTTGGGTTGGGGGGGGGTTTTTTTGTTTGTTTTTTTGTGTTTTTTTTATTTTTTTTTTTTGTGTTGATTTTTTTTTTGTTGGGGGGGGGTTTTGTTTTTGGGGTCTTTGGGTTGTTCTTTTTTTTTGGGTTGGGTGTTTTTTTTGTTTGTTTAGGGGCTTTTTTTTTTTTTTTTGGGCCTTCTCTTGTTTTCCATTTTAAGGCAGCGCGGAGGGGGGGGGTTGGGGGGGGGGGGGGTTGGGGGGGGCGGTTTGGGTGTTTGCTGGCGTGTTGGGCGTGTCTGGCCTTGGCGCGGGGCGTTGGCGTGTTTTCGGGCCTTTGGGCTTAGGCGGGGGGGGGTCTTGTTTGTTCTTCTGGCTTCTTTGCTTGGCTGGGTCTGCGTCGGTTTTTTGTTGTGCCGAGCCGCCCTTTAGCTCGCCGTGCGCCGCCCCAGCCTATCTTTATTTCTCTGTCGGGGGGGCGGCGCCCCGGCGTCCAATATTGGGTACACCCCCCTCAAAATTTAAGTCTTGCCGGACACTCCCCTTAAAATTTGACCCCCCCCATATACCCCCCAAAATCCGAGAGGCTGCCCACCTATTGAAATGCTCACATGAGCTGATTATTTATATAATAAACTTAATTTACTGGATAAAAATAAAATATAAAATTATATAACAAACAAGGCTTAGAAGATAAATGTAGTGCAAAACTTATTTTTAATAACGATAAGACCTCTGTTTTAATGCAAACACAATTACAATTTTTTAACAAAACACTACTATATACAACTAACATAAAATAAAACTATTACATAATACTAGAAAGGCGAGGGCGCTATGGGCCCTCTCCTTTCTAGTTTTATATCGACAGAATACAAACATACAATACATGTTTATTCAAGCCAAAAATGCAAAAAATAGAGTAAAATTGCATATACTTGAGCACAAAACACACACACACATAAACAAGCGCAAATAAACAACCAGAAATACACCATAAATGCACCCTAAATACAACTATTACCCTTATAAATTACGCAATACGAATACATACATGGAACAAACAAGCGCACATACACATAGACTGGCGCATATACACGCGGACACATACACACACCCATGAGCGCAGGGGGGGGGGGGGGGGGGGGGGGGGGGTTTTGGGGGGTTTTTTTTTTTTGGTTTTTTTTTTTTTTTTTGGGGTTTTTTGTTTTTTTTGATTTTTTTTTTTTTTTTTTTTTTTTGTTTTTTTGGGTTATTTTTTTTTTTTCCCGGCCCTCCCCCCTCCCCTCGGGCCCCCCCCCCTTCCCCCCCCCCCCCCAAAATGAAATCCTGGTAGCCTGCATAATGTATAGATAGACAGATAAAAAACACTACCGTGTAAGCACATGCCGAACCACATGCACACACACAAACACACACACGCACCCACACACACACACAGACACACATACACACACGCACACGTACACACACACGTACACATGCACAAACAAGACTAACCCAACATACAATTTAAGAATGAGCTTAATAGTAAACAACTAAGCAATACCAAAAACAAGAGGGCCAGCAGTACAAAGTGATTGAATATTTGATTAAATTTGGTTTTGATTATTAGCTGTAAAAGGTGAGTGTTTAGAAAAATAGAGCAAAATTAAATTTTTTGTGATAAAAAAGAATATTATAGAGTACTATAGGTGCTGCTTACTGAGCCACTTAACGACTGAGTCAATTAAGTGTAGCAGCTAAGGCAGAAACACACCAAAAGAGGTATGTTTCGCCTTTTATGGAAATTTTTCTGTGATTTTATAATGGTAATAAACCATTTGTCAACCCTCCTCCTTACGCCTGGAATTTAGACAGGCGCTCCTGGCTTGGGACAGGCACCAACCCTACAGTGCAGTTGGTGGCGGAGTTCCGGTATAATTAAAATTAATATCCACATTAATAATAGTACCAGTAACGTTTTGAAACATAAAGCAAACAAATTTACTAATTTATTAAATCTACAAAATATAAGTAAATTCCTAGTTTTAAAGGCATATAACTTAACTTAACTTTGAACGATTTTTTAAAGGTTTTCCCCCTCTTAATAATGGTGCACAGAAAAAAAATCGAAATTTATTTGAACGATTCTTAAAGAATTTTTTTTCTTAATAATGGTGCACAGAATACAAAAATCAAAATTTATTTGAACAGTTTTTTAACAATTCCCTCTGGCTTAATAATTTTGCACAGGAAAAAAGCAAAATTTATTTGAACGATTTTTGAAGATTTTCCCCCTGCTTTTTAATAATGTATAGTTAGTTCAAAGAGAAAAAATCGAAATTTATTTGAACGATTTCTGAAAAATTGCTCCCTTCCCCCTCTTAATAATGGTGCACAAAAAAGAATCAAAATTTATTTTAACGCTTTATAAAGAAATTCCCCTTCCTCTTGTAATAATGGTGCACAGAAAAAAAATTGAAATTTATTTAAACAGTTTTTAAGGAATTCCCCCTGGCTTAATAATGTTGCACCAAAAAAAATTGAAATTTACTTAAACGATCTTTAAAGAATTTACCCCTCTTAATAATGGTGCACAGAATAAAAAAAATCGAAGATTATTTGAACAATATTTGATGAATCTCCCCCTGGCTTAATAATGTTATACCCCCTAGCGCCCCCCTTGGGGGGTTAAATTGAAAAATGGAGGTCGGATTCATAATCAGGACCTACAAAAACCCCCTGAGTACGTGTTTTGAGGTAAAACTGGTATATAGTCAGAATGCCCCCCAAGGGGGGCTTGCACCCCCCCTAGTGCCCCCGAGGGTCAAATCGCAAAAAGGAGGTTGGATTTGTAATCAGAACCTACAAAAACCCATGAAAACGTGTTTTAAGGTGGTTTTGAAGTAAAACTGGTATATAGTCAGAATGCCCCCAAGGGGGGGGGTGGTTGCACCCCCCTAGCGCCCCCCGGGGTCAAATCGAAAAATGGAGGTTGGATTCGTAATCAGGACCTACAAAAACCCCTGAATATGTTTTTGAGGTGGCACTCCAAAAAAGTATAAAATGTGCACAATGCAGGTTTGGGTAAAATGTGCATAATGTAAAAATTATTAATTAATACCTTAACAATTAAAATGTGCACACTGTAAAAGCATATTAAAATAAACATAAAATGTGCATAGTGCATAGTCCAAAATAATCCCAAATATCAAATGTGCACTATGTAAAATATAATTGAAATGTGTACAATGTAGAAGCACTCCTAATAAAAATAAAAAATGTGCATAATATAGAAGCACTCTAAAAAAATATAAATGTGCACAATGCAGGTTTGGGTAAAATGTTAGTCAGAATGCCCATACGGGGGGTTGCACCCCCTTAGCGCCCCCCGGGGTCAAATCAAAAACGGAGGCTGGATTCGTAATCAGGACCTACAAAAACCCCTTAGTATGTGTTTTGAGGTGGCACTCCAAAAAGTATAAAATGTGCACAATGCAGGTTTGGGTAAAATGTGCATAATGTAAAAATTATTAATTAATACCTTAACAATTAAAATGTGCACACTGTAAAAGCATATTGAAATAAACATAAAATGTGCATGATGCATTGTCCAAAATCATCTTAAATATTAAATGTGCACCGTGTAAAATATAATTGAAATGTGTACAGCATAAAAGCACTCCTAATAAAAATAAAAAATGTGCATAATGTAAAAATTATTAATTAATACCTTAACAATTAAAATTTTCACACTGTAAAAGCATATTGAAATAAACATAAAATGTGCATGGTGCATAGTTCAAAATCATCTTAAATATTAAATGTGCACCGTGTAAAATATAATTGAAATGTGTACATAAAAGCACTCCTAATAAAAATATAAAATGTGCATAATATAGAACCACTCTAAAAAAATATAAAATGTGCACAATGCAGGTTTGGGTAAAATGGGCACAATGTTAAAATTATTAATTAATACCTTAACAATTAAAATGTGCACACTGTAAAAGTATATTGAAATAAACATAAAATGTGCATGGTGCATAGTCCAAAATCATATTAAATATTAAATGTGCACCGTGTAAAATATAAATGAAATGTGTACAACGTAAAAACACTCCTAATAAAAATATAAAATATGCACAATGCAGGTTTGGGTAAACTGCACAATGTACAATTTCTTAACTAATACCTTAACAATTGAAAGGTGCACAGTATAAAAGCATATTAAGATAAACATAAAATTAGCATGGTGTCTAGTCTAAAATCGTCTTAAATATTAGATGTGCAGTGTGTAAAATCTAACCAAAATTCGTATTACGTAAAAGCACTCTTAATAAAATGTGCATAATATAGAAAAACTTTAAAAAATGGAAAAAAATGTGCATAATGCAGGTCTAGGTAAAATGTGCATAATGTAAAAGTTCTTAACTAATACCTAAAACAATAAATTGTGCATAATATAGAAGTATTTTGAAAGATGAAAAAATGTACACAATGCAGATCTAGGTTAAATGTGCATAATGTAAAAGTTCTTAACTAATACCTTAACACTTAAAATCTGCAAAATGTAAAAGCATTTTAAGATAAACAAAATATACCTCTATCTATATAATAGCTTAATAATACAAATGTGCACAGTATAAAATCATCCTAAATATTTAGCAGAACTGAAGATGTGACATAAAATGGACTGGTAAGAAACCTCAGAAGTCAGGTAGTAGCTCTCATAAAATGTGGAGAGGTAAGAAACCCCAGCAGCCTAGTAATACTTTTAAAGCCATACAGGTCATAAACCACCTATAACCTTCCTGGGTGGTAAAAGGATTATAACACAGATCTAAAAGGAATCAGTCCCTGGTAGGCAATTCCGCTCCGCGACATTTGGTCTTTTTGACGGAAATAACCCATTTTTAATAATGAATTTTGAGGGTGGAAATTTTGCTCAAATTTTCCGCAGGGATAGGAGGGGTCATAGGTGTTTTTGGGGGGGGACAGAGGGGCGCACCCCCCCTAGAGCCAAAATTTTGGACCCCCCCCTAGAAAAAATTCAGGGGGCCCCCCCTCCCCCCCAAAGCTCGAGAGCAGTCCGGCCTGACCCCCCCCTAGCGAGGCTGACGCCCCTCCCCCTCCCCACTAATTTGGAAGTATAATTTTTTATTTACTGTCAAAAACACGGGTTTTTAGTTAAAAACAGTGTTTAAATACACTTTTTAGGCCTAAATAGGTTGTTTTAATACATAAAATTCAATATTAGACCTAAAAACACTTAAATTATTGAGTTAAAAAAATTTTGCTAAAAAATTGGACCCCCCTGACCCCCCCCCAAATTTGAAATCTCGCACCCGGGGTCGACCCCCCCTAAAAAGCCAGGGGGGTCCGGACCCCCTGGACCCCCCCCTAAAAAATTTTGGCCTTCCACCCGGGGGTGGACCCCCCCTAGCGGACCCGACCAAAAACACCTATGGGAGGGGTGCAAAAAGTTTTAATGTAAAGAAGGATTATTAGTGAAAAGTTATGAAAAATTCACAAGATTCTGAAAGAAAAAAAATGAGGAGACCCCCTGTCCGCCCAGACGCCTCCCAAATTAGAATAAGATTGCGCTATTATTAATCTTAGTGAAAAGTTATGAAAAATCCACAAGATTCTGAAAGAAAAAAAAATGAGGAGACCCCCCTGTCTGCCCAGACGCCTCCCAAATTAGAATAAGATTGCGCTATTATTAAGTAGATACCTTCAAACTATGGCGTTTTGGGCATAAGTTTAAGACACCTCCGTGCTGCCCTCTTCAGTTAAATACACAGATTCTCACTCAGTTACCTAACAACTTTTTGCATAAAAATATATACACAAATACATATTATAAACCAAAAAAAATTTAAATTTAGTAAACAAATAAAAACCTTATACATTAACAAGCATTACACCAATTTATGTAATTTTACACTATGGTAAAAATTTTAAATTATAAAAAAGAGACATTCTGGATTACACCAAATGCAGTTACATACTGCAAGCAAAAACATCCTGGAATTAACCAGGTGCAGCACAAAGACTTCTAAACAGATAAAACATTATAACAAAACACTTTTTATAAACAATCTGGATTACTCCAAATGCAGTTAACTACTGCAAAAATAAACATCCTGGAATTAACCAGGTGCAGCACACAGACTGCTTTTAAGATAAAATGGTCAGGTGGGGTACAATTT
>JASAMX010035013.1:0-10016 GCA_030248175.1 Microlaimidae sp. YZB2_3 | reverse complement strand
TGTGTGTGTGTGTGTGTGTGTGAGTGTGTGTGTGCGTGTGTGTGTGTGTGTGTGTGTGTGTGTGTGTGTGTGTGTGTGTGTGTGTGTGCGAGTGTGTTTGTATATATATATATATATATATATATATGTGTGTGTGCGTGTGTGTGTGTGTGTTTGTGTGTCAGTTAGTAACAACATATCACTGTTTATATCCCCATGCAGCTATTTTGTTTTTTAACTTTCATGTTACATTTTTACATTTAAGGTAAAGTTAAAAAATGTTATGTTTGTTTTATGTTCCTGTACTTCGTTCAGTTACGTATTGCTATTTAATTGGTGTTTTTGTTTTCCATTTGATTAGCGTTGATTTGTTGAAATACAAATATAGAACGCTATTACAAAGTAGTTGGCATTTATTTTTAGGTTATAATAATCATACCATTGTGTAGGATGATAATGTTTTTCCAGAAAATAAGGCTAATTTTAGGATTTTAATTTACATTTTAGGTATATAATATATAATTAATAAGCTTATCACTGAATAGGTAAGATAATACTTCTCCAGAAAACAAGAATAATAATTAAATGGAAAATAGCAAGAACATATTACATCACAACAAGAATCAAAGAGCTTAATATCCCCTGCCCCTAAACTTTCTCTAGATTTTAAAATTTTATATTTCGCACCTCGAGTCGTCTTTCTTATAAATCCAAGGGGTTCCATTACCTTTCTAACATTTCAGAAGCGAATGCGATTTACCCGGAGTAACCGCACCACCCATAGGTGGGCAAAGGAGGGGAGAGGGGGTTAACCCATTGGGGGGTTAACCCCCCTCTCCCTCAAATTCTGAGATGGGGGTTTAACCGCCCCCCCCCAACTCAGAAATGGTGAATTAAGAAAAGGTTATCCCCCCGATTTGGAAAAATGAAAAAACAGTGTTTTAATTCACTTTTAATTGCCTCGAAACTTAAGTTTTGAGGTCAAAATGAATGTTTTAAGCAATAAAAAGCTCAAAATTGCAACAAAAAAGGATTTTTGACCTAAAATTAGCGTTTTTACTTATTTTTCCTTCAAAATCGAAAAACCATATGGGTAAAATGCACTCCAAAAAACAATATGGGTAAATTGCGTTTCTCGGACTTTAACCATAGATGAGAACGGGGGGGGCAGGGTGGGGTGCACGCCCCGAGCCTCGAAATTTTGGGACCCCCTCCCCTAGACGAAAATCTAGCACCCCCCCCCCCCAAAATTTCCAATTTTTTATCCTTGACCCCCTCTAGAATTTAAAATCTAACCCCCCCCCTCCCCCCTCGGGAAATTTTTAAGTACTTTTTTTATACTAAATTTTCTTCCAAAAACGTGAATTTCATCACATATTCATGCTTTTACACCCTTTTTATACCAGAATATCGCTTTTTATTCAATAAAATGTAGTATTATCCTATAAAAAGAACAATTATTAAAGTTATTATGGTTTAAAACTGTTTTGCTTTGGACACCGGACCCCACCTGACCCCCCTCTAGATTTTAAAATTTCGCACCACGGGTCGACCCCCCTAAAAAGATAGGGGGGTCCGGACCCCCCTGGGACTCACTTCCTAGAATTCAAAATTCGATTTACCCCGGGTAACCACCCCCTAGCTTCCGCGACCGTTCCCACCTATGCATTTAACCTCCCCCCGCCCTCTCCCCATAATTCGGGCAGGGTTTAACACATCCCCCCATTCCGGATCAACTTTCCCATGTATGCCCTTACCTGCCAAGACCGTGCTCGCTCACCTGTGAGTTACCAGTTACATATACCATACCCTTAAAAACCTGGATTTTATCCACCAATCAACCTGGTTTTAAAAACATATTCAACTTTAACTTGCTTTTTTACAAGAGTAAAATTGTGTAATATGTAAAGTGTAGTATATCACTGGTTTCGTTACAAAAAAAACGCTTGTAGAAAAATCAAACCTAGCTGACTTCGTTATTTGCAGTATGAACCAGTTATCTAACAAAACAATAAAGCATTTAATTTTAAGCAAAAACATTTTAATATTAAAAATTAAATACCTCATTTTACTATTTATCAAATTATTAAATTTGAAACAAAAATGCTAATTATTTAAGTGCTAAAATTGATAATTTTAGTAAATTTTGTGAAAAGTCGAAAATCAAAAAAAAAAATTCTGCGTTCTAATTTGTTTTTATTAAAAAAACGTCATAACCGCACAATTTAACTGGCCTTTTCATGTTCTCAAATAGATTTACGAAGTCAGTCAGATATAATTCAACTATAGAATAGTTCTGAATAAGCGTCTTTTACTGTACGAGAGAGGGTACAAAAAGAAAACATAAAAAAAATTTGAAAAAAAATTTAGTTTTCTTAGTTCTTTACGTTTAAACCTATACCTCATTAAAATTGCTACACGATAATATGTTTCACTACGTTGAAGTTCTTTAATATATTAGTTTGTGCTACATAAATTTTGGTTTTTTAATTAAACGTCACAATAGTTAGAAATCATCACTAAAATAGTATTTCCTGAACAATGATTTCGAATAATAAAGTTGAATTCAAATATACATAGGTCTTTTAATGTTTTGGTTGTAAAACTACTCAAAATTAAAAAATAATTTTAAAAAGTCCATTCCAAACTTTTAAATAGAAGAATTTTCTGTAATTGAAACATTAAAAAACTGGGAAACAAGTGCGCCAGCAACTAACAACAAGAGTAAAAGTATAATAAAAGTAATTTTGAAACGGAGCAAAACACCGGTTTTTGGAGCTCCATAGCTCCGTTCTAAAATTTTTTACTTATTTTTTGTATAAATTGTCATTTTAACAATTTTTTTAGTTAAAATAAATGGTTTTAGTGTGTTAGCGGCTTAAAAAAATTATCATCTCCCATTCACTTTATAACAAGCCCACAGGGAATCTACCCTTTGAAATTACTTAAATTCCACTTGAATTAAATTAATTTAAGTATTTGCCGTGGAAAATCCGAGTAAGAGTAAAAGTATTAGAAATTTCAAAAGTCTAGTAAGAGTAAAATTAAAAGTAATTAAAATTTCAAAAGTCGAGTAAAAGTAAAAATAATCCAAAATCCAATAGTTTTATTACTTTAAGTAAAAGTAACTTTTTACAACACTATATTGTACCCTATTCGCTTTTCCTACACTAAAAAAACCTTATTTGGAACTAGTCTATAGTAAACCAACAGCTAACAATCAGAAAAATGAAAAAAGCAAGTGTTACTGTAATTACGAGTACACGGTACTTTAAAAACAAAATATACGTTATTTAAATGCTAAACTTGTTCTTTCTAATTTTTACTGAGCGTTACAGTGTGTTTATTTTTCTGTATTTTGTATTTTTTTTTCAAGGTACTAGAAGTTATTAAAACAAAACCAGCTTTGGCTTATCTTATCTTCTATATCAACCGCTGTTCAAACAATTAGGAATGTATAAATATAATATAATTACCAAATTTCTACTTTTCGTGACTAAGTCATTTACTCCATCGGTAAACAACCACACGTTTATTACTTACACTTTGACGGAAATTATCCAAGGCGCTAGCGTGCTGCGTTTGTATAAAATGGATGTGATATATATCCAAAAACCTCCATTCTATATTACAACTTTGTTCAGACGGGTGTTTTTCTTGAACCAGTCTTCATAAACTTGGGGACGGACAAGGTTCTTTTATTCGAAATGGACTTTTATAAAACTTCTTGGTCATTCGTTCTATTAGTTCTGGCAGCTAAAGCCGTTCAAAGCTCATTTATTACTGTCAATCTTACAGATGAAGAGAGGCTTCAAATTAAAACCGAGGTAAGCACAGTTAATCTTAGCCATAGATGTTTTTCGGGGGGGAAGAGGGGCCTAAATAGGATGTTTTAATATATAAAATTCAATATTAGACCTAAAAACACTTAAATTACTGATTAAAAAAACTTAATCAATGGACCCCCCCCCATAAATTTGAAATATCGCACTCCGGGTGGACCCCTCTAAAAAGTCAGGGGGTCCGGTCCGGACCCCCGTGGACTCCCTCGGCCCCTCCCTAAAAAATTTTGGTTTTTCACCTGGGAGTGAACCACCTAGCGGATCTGGGCAAGCATTCTGACGCGCGGTTAAAATTTACCCCGGGTTAACCTTTTTTTACGTGCTTAAGGATGCGAGTGAAAAATCAATTTTACCTAGGTAAAAGTCGGGTTAAATTTTTTCTATTGTTTTAAGAATAAGAATTTACCCAACTCGAGAGGTGGTTAAATATTTTCTCCCGTAAGATTAATTTAATAAAAAATAAAATACGCGCATTGATTAAATTTTTTATTTTGCGCGAGGTGGTTTTGCGGCGCGACAAAAAAAATTCAAAAAAAAATTCATTGCAATCATTTTCTGTCCCATATGCGGCAGGTTTATTTATTTACAATATATATATATATATTTTATTTTTTTTGAAATGGATTTATCGGGGTAAATATAACGGTTTCTTCAGAATGCGACCCCTGGGCTGGTACTCACCAACATTTTCCGTCCGGATTTTCGAAAACCTAAAAAATAAAATGCGATAAATTTCAAATAAATCAAAAACGAATGTCTTTTGTTTAATTAAAACATGAAAACCAATCGAGCAAAAAAATCTGTATTTATAAATTGTGCAAAAATTTAGATGTATGTGATGGTTTAAAATCAAAAGAGCATCTTAAATCTACCATTTTTGGTGCAAAAATAACCAAACACCAAAGACTAAACTTTTTTATTTAGCACAAAATGTGCTAAACGCGTCACTAAAATCCACTCGGTTTGTGAAATACATTAAAAAAAATTGTGAAACTTGTTTGGTAGTCATTTCAAGGATAAAAATTTTAATTTTGCGCCTTTGAAAAGCGATTAAAGTAAAATTTGAATTTGACGTTTGGTAATTTTTCGCTAAAATACAGTAGAGTTAAGACGCTCTTGTTATTTTAAACAATCAAATACATCTAATTTTTTGTAAAATTTATATAGAGCTTTTTTCGCTCTATTAGTTTTCATATTTTCATTTAACGAAATACATTCGTTCGAGATTTATTCGCGATTTAATGAATTCTATTTTTTTGGTTTTCAAAAATCCGGACGAAAAATGTTGGCGAGTACCAACCTTGACCAAAAACATCTATGTCTTAGGCGCTAAGATTTAACAGGACACGAATACGGCCAAAAACTGATAGCGGTTTAACTGAACAAACAATTGTATGGAGAAACCTTTGCAGCAGGCCAAGTTAAGCCTAAAACCAACAGTTAAGCTTACGAGATTATTTTTTTTAAAAATAAACCAAAATATAAAGGTTATAAAACAGTTAATTTACGCTCATTGGCCCATGTTATATCACGGGAACGAATTCAAAGCAATTTATAGCGCATATTTAAAAAAAACTCGCCTTAACGGGTGAGAAGACAAGACAGTAGGACATCGACGCTTCGCGATTCGGTTAGCGCCGCTACGTATCGCAACGCGTATTTTTACCCACAGCACAATTGCGACAGGTATTTTTTCCTATTGTGCCCATATTTTTCCGATATGATGTCTTAGCTACGTCGCTGTTTCTGGTAACGACTTTTTGTGTCTGTTGTGTGCAAAACTCTTATTTTATTTACTATAAGTTATTTAATATTATAAGCTTTATTTATAGACTCTACTCTGGGTACAGAAACAATGGCCGCATGTTACAAAAGAGGAAGTACGAAATGAGCTGATGAAAAAGAAAAAACAAATGTTACTCAAGAAAATTAAGGATCAACTAAAACGCCCTCTAAAACCCATCACATTGGGAGCAATTTTTAAATTACAAATATAATTTATAGAACGGACCATATTGCCAAGTAAAAAATTTGAACAGATTGCACCTAAATTGTTCATAAAAATATATAAGTATCATTCAAGCACTTTATAAAACAAAACTTAATTTAAATATTTAAACGTTCTTAGCAATATGAATATGGTCCTGTTTTCAGCTCAATTAAATTTTTGAGATTTCTGGAAATCAAAAAAGGGCAGTATTAAAGTATAAATTATTATCATGTTCAAGTTCTTGTTCATGAATTTTTAAGACAAATCGATATAAATGCAACATTGTTCTTAAAAAAGCTTTTGGTTTTTATTTTATTTTTTACTGCCCTTTAAAAAAGCGATTTGCACATCATTATTTTTATTTATAAAAATTACTTTGAAGATTTTTATTTTATTATAAACAGTTTTTAAATATAGATTGTGTTAAAATTAAAATAAAACATTAAGAATTTTATAGTAAAGTAATGATATTTATTTATGTGAAATTAAACTATTTATTAAAAGATAATGTATTATTTTTAAAAAAATTTTATATTCATATTTTATTTATATTTTTATCGCCCGGGCGCGCCCCCCGGGGCGGGGGCGCCCGGGCCGCGCGGGCCGGGCGGGGGCGCCCCCCCGCGCGTGGGAGAGGCGAAAGAGGCCAAACCCAAAAGCTCAGCAAGAAAAGAAAAAAAAAAAAAAACAAACAAATTAATAAATATTTTTAACAATAGTAAGAAAGTACTAAAAAAATAAAAACAATTAGAAAAATCTAAAAATTTAAATTCATCGACCACCAAAAACATGGACAACACAATTTGTTTGGTCCTAATAAATTCGGAATTTTAGTTTTAAACATGGAATTTTTCAAACAAAAAAAATAAAAATACAAATTTTATTTTTTTGATCACGGCGTGATATATTTTTTTTGCTTGAAAAATTCTTTCTTTAAGATATATTAAAAATATTTTAAAAAGATATATTAACAATATTTTAAAATACATTCTAAGCCTATTTAAATAGGCCTATGAAAAATAAATCGGTAAAAAACTGAGTTTAAATCCACAGTTAGGACCAAACAAATTGTGTTGTCCATGTTTTTGGTGGTCTATGTGAATTTAAATTTTTAGATTTTTCTAATTGTTTTTATTTTTTTAGACTTCTACTATTGTTAAAACATAGTTTTTAATTTGTTTGTTTACAATTTTTTTTATTAATATCATAATTTACATATGGTGAAAAAGGTCATTTTTTGGGTATAAATTGGTTCATAACTCTTTTTCTATAAGCTCAAATCTTAAAAATAACCACAAAAAACGAAGTCTGCGTATCTGATTTATAGTACAAAGGTATTTTATAAGTGTATTTTACTTTAGAATCGGTCAAATCGAATTTTGGGACGCGTATGGGAATTGTACCCACCGTGTATACCCTGCTTTGTGAATTCCGGCCAAGGTGTCCAGAAATTTGAACGCCAGCACTTGAACGCCTAGAATTTGACCAACGCAGGATCGCGTATAAATTTTATGCAACTTTCTGTTTTCCGCCACCTTTGGCTTTAGAGGGCGTCTGCTATTCTCAGTAATGGCAAGAATATATAACACCAGAGAATGTCCGACTGTACACTAAATTTTTCACCAAAATTTTGCGAGAAAAGTCGTACTTTCAAGTTCATGTGCGACGTTTCTCGCAAGAAACCGCCATTTTCTGCTAGTTTTCCCGCGCTGCGATTTTTAACACAGTAATAGTTTTCTCGCAGTGGGGACTGCGACTTCTTTTGCACTCTATGCTGCTTTATTCGCATTGCGATTCTTTTAGCACTGCGAGTCTAACTGCACAACAAAAAAGGACAATAAAAACGACTTTTACTCATTTAAACACAAAATTTTTGCTCTGCTTTGGTTTTTTTTGTTGTGCAGTATTTTTTTGTTGTGCAGTCAGACTTGCAGTGCGAAAATAACCGCAGTGCAACTAAGCAGTATAGTATATAGTGCAAAAGAAGTCGCAGTCCCCATTGCGAAAGAACTAACACTGTGTTAAAATTCGCAGCACGGGAAAACTAGCAGAAAATGAAGGATTTTTGCAAGAAAAATCGCTTAAGAATATGAAAGTGCGACTTTTCTCGCAAAATTTTGGTCAAAAATTTAGTGTACAGATGGACATTCTCTTGTGTTATATATTCTTTGTAATGGTATTCTTCAGTAATTCTCAGTAATGACGAATCTTAGCGGCTAGTAGGAATTATCCCTGCAGATTTATTAACCCCCGCAGCTGTTTCCTAATCTAAGCTTACTACGTGTTCCTAATCCTAAGGTCTAAAGTCCACGATAAATGTTATTTGTGAGTTTTACCACAATAATTTACTTGAAAAATAAGTTTTAAACAATCCATCTTTCCGGTGACCACTTAAATGAGTTATACTTGAAGAATGCCAAACAACCTACGCTTTTTTTTCTAATGCTTAAGCCCACATGTTCCAAAGCCTTCGCAAAAGCTAAAAAAACAAGCTAAACTTTATCGGTACAATAATTAAATTTTGAAAATTGAATTTTGGGACGCGTATGGGAATCCTACCAACTTTATCAGACAAGTGTTTAGCAGAAGCTTAGAGGTTTAATGAAGATTACTATTACTGAGAATAGCAAACGCCCTTTGGAGAATTACGCCCTTGAATAACGTCAAGGCGTGTGCATCATCCTAGTCGAAAAATGTAGCTTGTGACAAAAAATTTCCTAGAATCGGTAACGATTGCAGCATTTTTTAATAAAATTGGCCTAACTCGGTTTTACTGACTTTTATTTTTAAGATTCAGCTTACGCGTTACTAAGCCTAAGCAAAGCCTAAAAAACGGTATGATTCCCATACGCGTCCCAAAAGTCGTATTGACCGACCCTAATGTAAAATACACTTATAAAACATCTTAATACCCTAAATTGGACCCGTAGACTTGATTTTTGTGGTTATTTTTGAGATTTAAGCTTTTGATTAGAAGTTATAAGCCAATTTATACCCAAACATTGTCCTATTTTGGCATGTACCATTTATGTTATTAAGAAATTTTTTTATTAAGCCTTTAATCAAATTAATATTATTTTTTTGTATTACCAAGTGTCTGGCAGTTACAAATATACTTCTTTTTTTTTCATGGTCACAACCAATTTTTTATAATAACCGTTCAACTTATTTTTAAAAAAATCAATTATATCACAAATTTGTTTGATTTTTAGGTTTTGCTTAGGCTTAGGAACAATAAATCGGTGAAAAACTAAGTTTAAATTAGCGTTTAAAGCCAAAAATTTTTTATTGTCCATGTTTTTGGTAGTTAGTGTAACTTTTGGATTTTCGATTTTTCAAAAATTTTAATTTTATTTAAGATTTCTAGCATAGTTAAAACATAGTTTTTAATTTAATTTGTGTGTTTACAATTATTTTTAATAAAATCATGAATTACATATGCTGAAAAAGGTTATTTTTTGGGTATAAATTTGTTCATAACTCTTTTCGATAAGACCAAATCTTAAAATTAACCATCAAAACGAAGTCTGCATGTCTGATTTAGTCTACAAAGATGTTTTATATGTGTAGGGTAGTGCATTTAATTTCGGCACTTTTCCCAATTGGGCATTTTTGATTTTGGACTATATCTTCGGTAATCATGGACGGAATACGACGTTTGATAGCTCAAATGAGAGCTAAATATATGTAGATGACTGTCGTGAGCTTTTTATTTGTTATGTTATGATATTTTTAGGTGAAATTGTGTGATTTGTACTTTTAAAAAATTGTTACTCGTTTTTAGAACATGGGCATTTCATGATTACGCAATAAATTGGTTTAAAAATTAAACTGTCCTGGTAAAATTTAGTCTATTTTCCGAATTTTTAGTCCCCGTGGTTTTACGTTGCGCCTGTGGTGAGCTATTGTTATAAAATAAAATAGTGTAATTTCGGCACACTAACTATTGTTGCAGGTAAAAACGGGTTGAATTTAGTGGTCGGGTGTTAAATTGTAATTGTAAATAGTTAAAAGGCAACGTTGAAATGTGTAGGAGTCATAGTTTTGCACTTAAACTCGATTAGGGGGGCCTTTTTAAAAAGTGCCGAAATTAAATGCACTTTTTTCCCAAATTTTCCTCATTTTGATACCATTTATCATTTTAGCTGTAACTTTTTGCCAGTTACACGTTGAACAACAAGTAAAAACTTAAATTAAAGAAAACT